>CAJNIZ010047685.1:0-35319 GCA_905231905.1 Symbiodinium pilosum | reverse complement strand
ACGGAACAATCACGATATGTGCCAATAAGCGCCACCTCAAGGAGACTGAGAAACTTGCTAGCAGGTTGAGGGTTTAGGCTTGAGGGTTTTGGTTGGAAAAGTGGTCTATAGTGTTTAAGGTTGTAGCGCCCACCCAAATAGATCGTAGATATTTATTACTTGCGGGGATTGTCCTTAATTGCTGTCTGTGTGGGGTCCTGTATATGTGGGTTCCTATAGTACAACACGGGGCCTTGCAGTAATTTTCCCCATTTGGGAGCGGCATTTTATGCAAATTCCCTCGCTTGGCCGCCAAGGAACTACTGCCAGGGCTTCGCGGAGGCATTGGTGAAATGTTGGAAAGATGGGTGCAAGGCGGGCTTTTCATGTCGACCCTTACCCCGGGGCTCGGGTGGAAGTTCTTAAGTTAGCTTTTTTTTGTTTAGGTTTTCGAGGTAGAGGATACCCTTTTGGAAGCTGCCTTCGCAGCCAACCCTCCAGGCAATCCCTTGGGAGTAGACTACCTATCCGAACAACATATACGCAACCTCCTGCTGTAATTGCAAAAGAACACAAGCGCTTACCTCGGGCTTTGGGTTGAAGTTGTTAGGTTATGTTTGTGGTCTAGGTTTCGGGCTAAAGGAAATCATTTCGAAGCTGCCTTCGCAACCAATCCTCTGGGCCATTGCCTGGGGGTGTAGACTACCTATATCCGAACAAACAATCGCAACTTTCCATAATTGCAAGATATACTTTAACCACATCAGCTATAGGAATACAACGCCTTATAGTGTACGCTTATATCACTATAAGATCCCAGGAACTAACCCTTCGAGCACATCCGTAGAGATCTATAGAACCATATCTCCAGAGGAAGTGGCCCAAATGTCCAAATGTCATAAACTGCCTCCCTGCATTTCAATAAAGAGGGTGTCACACCGCCAGGATGACAAAACATGCCTTGGATGCAATGCAGCCAAGAGTTCCAGTGGCGGCCACCAGCCAGAGGATGATCCTGAAGCAGTGGCAATGCTACATGCTCTTGACAATTTGCTGGCGGAGGAAGATACTCTTATCGTCCCGACGCCAGAGCACATTGCTGAGTATGTGCCACCTTCCGCCCCACCCGTGCAAGCAAGTCCAAGCAGTGTGCCCCCTGTGCCACCTCCTCCTGTGCAAGCGCCCTGTACTTTGCTCACCGCGCAAGCTGCTCCTGAGCAAGCACCTGCTGAACAAACACTTGCTACGGCGTTGCCTGTGCAAGGGATTCCACAGCAAGCACTTGCCGCTCCTGCACTCCCTGCGCAAATCCCAGCAGCCGGGATTCCAGCGCAAGCACATGCCGCTCCTGCACTCCCTGCGCAAATCCCAGCAGCCGGGATGCCAGAGCAAGCACCTGCCGCTCCTGCACTCCTTCCGCAAATCCCAGCAGCCAAGATGCCAGAGCAACCCCAGCAGCCGGGGTTCCTGTGCAAGCATTTGCCGCTCCTGCACTTTCTGCGCAAATCCCAGCAGCACCCCCTGTGCAAATCCCAACAGCCGGGATTCCAGAGCAAGCGCCCGCCGCTCCTGCACTCCCTGCGCAAATCCCAGCAGCCGGGATTCCTGCGCAAGCACTCCCTGTGCAAGTCCCAGCAGCCGGGATTGCAGAGCAAGCACCTGCCGCTCCTGCACTCCATGCGCAAATCCCAGCAGCCCGGATGCCAGAGCAAGCGCCTGCCGCTCCTGCACTCCCTGTCCAAATCCCAGCAGCCGGGTTCCAGAGCCTGCGCAAATCCCAGCAGCCGGGATGCACCACCTGCCGCTCCTGCACTCCCTGCGCAAAGCCGGGATTCCTGCGCAAGCACCTGCCGCTCCTGCGCTCCCTGCGCAAATCCCAGCAGCACCTGCCGCTCCTGCACTCCCTGTCCAAATCCCAGCAGCCGGGATTCCAGAGCAAGCACCTGCCGCTCCTGCACTCCCTGCGCAAATCCCAGCAGCCGGGATGCCACAGCAAGCACCTGCCGCTCCTGCACTCCCTCTGTGCAAATCCAGCAGCCGGGATTCGTGTGCAAACACCTGCTACCTCTGCGCAAGCACCTGCTAAAGGCCTGGAGCCTAACTGCTGGGCCCGTTAACGCTCAAGCTTTCAGCAAGATGTTCTCCCCGTCTCCGGCAGGAGACCCTGCGCTCCAAGACCCTGCGGTGATGGAGCAGAGACTGGAAATGATGTTGAGAGCTATGAGGGAACTTCGTGTTCAGAAGGAGGCTGGCAGCAGCGCAACGCCTTCCCCGAGCTCTGCGCCACCGCAGCAAGGGCAACAGCATCTGCAAGCTGCGACACCTTGCCTTCCTCACCTGAGCAGCCAACCCCGCCGCAGCAAGGGCAACGGCATCTGCAAGCTGCGACCCCTTCACCCGTGTCTGGCGGCTTCCCCAGCTTCGATTCCTAAGGTCGCTCCTCCTGCCACCTGTTCCCCGCAGCAAGTGCCGCCGCAAGTGCCGCCGCAAGCATCCCAACAAACAGCGCCACCACCAGCAGTTGCGCCTGCAACGCCGGCGATGGCCGGTCAGCCAGAACCTCCTGCCCGAGCCGCGTGTGAGACTGCCAAGGTCCCCCCGCCTAGAATCAATTCCAACACACACGCTGGAGACTACAAGAATCTCCAGCGTTTCGCTGAGAGGGACTGTAACGCTAACACCGAGCTTGCAAAGGCTTGGATGACATTTGCTTGCAAATATGCTCATATTAGTTTTGCTTTAGCTCTTGGGTGCTTTAGAATTGTTTAGGTTTAGAGTTGAGGTCAGGGCTTTTGGTATGGAATGTAAATGGTTAGGGTCGTAAGGGTGTGTAGGTGAAATATGTAAAGGGTTTCGTTCACCAATGCGAAACATGTACCCCCCGACAAGATTCTCACATGAGACCCAGGTAGACCGTAACACATGGATCCTAAAGCCTAAACCCTCAACTTCATGCATAACCTTATGAGCCCCGACCCCCTTACCTTCTAGCCACTAACCCCTGACCCGTTAACCTTCAATCAAAAAGCTGAAGCCGTAGTAAAGCCAATCCTTCAGGAAGGGAGGCGCAGTTCGGCTCCGTGCCTTAGCAGCTTTCGTCAAGAGTGGAGGCCGCTGACCGCGTGAATTTTCGGACCATGAAGACCCGAAGTAAATAGCATAGTGTCACTCAAGAACCCTTTTCAATTATTGAACCCGTCAATCAAGTAATAAACGTGGTGTAGTAAGAAATGGATACATGATTGGTGTATGAACAATTTTGGGTAGATGGGGTTATGCAACCTGATGCAAACCTTGCAACAATGAGCTATTATCGGAAGCCCCGCTCAAATCTCAAACATTTCTTCATTCTTCATTCGATCACAATAATTATACACTTTACATGAGTAGCCTTTTGTCTATTACCTCCTCGTCTTGTCCAACTTCACCCTTAGACTCTTTGCTATAGTAGCTGCTGCTACTGCGCTACACTAGTATTGCTATTATTACCATTACTATTGCCATTACACTTATTATTACTACTATCACGATTACTATATTGCCATTACTATTACTATTACTATTACTATTACTACCTCTTACTACTACCTTAAACCCTAAACCCTCCTACTACTACTACTACTACTACTGCTGGTCAGGTGATCATTTGGCGTGTGAGGCTGTGCTCTCTTTCAAGAAGACCCAGGAGGGCTTGGAGAAAGACAGCGGCGAGTTTGTGAAGTGGGATGCTGTGCTTGTACTACTGCCTTCGAGTATTCTGGATTTAAAGCTCGAAATAAAATCATAAACTTCCTTGTCCAGAAGCTCTCAAGAGAAGCCATGCGGATCATTTCCAGGAGCCCCTGAGCTGGGTACACGTGCGACCAATTAGATAAAGCTGTACTAGCCCTTAAGAATGCAGAAAACCCCAAACTATTATTTGTACTAGTCCAAGTTGCGTGCAACTTTGGCTTCACTGGGAATAAAACCAAACCCGAAGCAGCGTCCTCAACCGATCCACGGGCCAGTTGCCCATAAGCGTTCAGTGTTCGATCAACTGCAGTGATCAGCCTAGCAACTTCGGCATCCTTCAGGTAACGGCCAGCGGTTTCTGCACAGTTGCAGAGGTCTCCCAAGAAGAACCTTGGATTTGTTAATGTGGCCAGCTAGCATTTGGGCAGGTTCCCAGGCCCTAGGGGATGAAAAATCCAAACCCTGCCACAATAAGATCCTAAGTATCTATCCATTAGCATGAATCAGCCGAAGAAAAATATGCTTGGATTAGTCCAAGTTCATGTTCTCTGCCAGCTGCTTCAGCTGGATGTCATCAGGATGGTCAGCTAGGAGTTGGGTGCACAGGTCCGCGAGCCAGGCCGTGATGCATCTAGCCTGAGAAATTGGCTTGAGACTCAAATATTGAATCAAAGGCTGTTCGGGAATGTGATCACTGTATTTAAGCTATTCGACCACAGTGTGCATATGATCCAAAAGTGATGACAGTGATGATGGCGCAGGCATTCCAGCCCAACTCTGAGTAGCTTAGAGCACAGCCACCTCGATTATCGTGGATGCAGCCTTTGCTGAGCTAGAGTGGCTGAACAGATCAAGATGGATCGCGAGTGGATGCTGTGGTGGGCCTACCATGCACCCATAGGTGATCTCTGGCATAGGGAGGAAAGTTTGTGGCTGGAAGTTTTGGATAGAACTCCTGCCGGGAATGTTCTGCTTTACAACTTCCTTAGTCAGGAATGTGAGGCTTTGCGTTTTACACTTGCCGATGTGAATGAGATGGACTAGTCGACCGATTCGCACAATTCCTGGCTATAAAAGAATGTTTGCAATCTAGGGCTGCTTTACACGGAAAAGGAACCATGCACATGTGCTACTTTGAATGATGCTGCCTGGTCACATTGTATGCTTTGGCAGCCAATTCCTTTTCCCCATCACTGCCCCGCAACATTTTTCGCGGTGAACTTCGGTTGCGAGTGCCTGAGGTGTAGGCGAAAATTGAGGAAGCAAACCTGAAACCCTGAAACCCTAATCCCTTCAATGGAGAAAAACTAGACGTAACTAGACAGTTTCTTCCCAAGGTTCACAATCTTGTGAGCTTTGCAAAACTCACAGAAATCACGGAAGGCTATCTGGAGCCGATCGTTGATGGATGCACCATCCCATATTCCCTGCCGACTCATGGCAACTTATCTTGATTAAGATCTTGCAGGTGGGCTTGATTAGGGAAACACACTCATTATAATGACAAGCTTCAGCTTAATGTTTTAGGATATTGACACTAGCCTTACAGAGAAGAAGCTCTACACATCCTGCAGCAGACCACACCATGATGCCCAAATTCATGGTGTGGAGGCTGCACCACCTCAGCATCGTTGGCGCCATACCAATCAGCTGCAGGAGGTAGCCTGATTCTATTGAGGTGTTTCGAGACTTCACAGGGGTATTATTAAAGTAAAGGGAATTTTCTGGACAGTATTGCAATATGATAGCTATTACAACCAAGCAGCTCTTGTTGCCAGCATCATCCATGCCACAAAGATTCGCAAAGTCGCCATGATCACGCAGTCGTGGAAGGCTGGACATCCTGGATCTAATTTGTTTGATTTCTGTTTGTCTAGATAGTATTGTACTTGTGGCCTTCCATAATCAACACTAAAATTCGAATAGCACATAATTAGTGCAACACTACATGGTTCAGATTCTGACAGCGTCAATTTCAACACAGGTCCTTGGCTCATTGAAGTAAGTCTCCTTGCGGGCATAGCAGTGATGGCAGACTTGACTGCAGTTCCATCCAACACTCATTTGCAGCCAGTCTTCCTGGGTGGCAAATTGCAGATGTACACCATCATTATTGAAACTTAGGGTTCAGCCCTTATAATACAACAAAAGAATATGAAGACTGACAGTCATGACCATCGTATACACGAATCTTTGAAGAACTTCCAATCACCTCTCAGCTCCGTAACTGCACACACGAGTCGCTCATTGCCGAGTGCACAGATCGCAGACTCATCATATGTTGTAGGCATTGCAGTCGGGCAGTAGCCATTTCTGTAAATGATGGGGTTCTCCGGGCTGAAACCATTCCACAGGACATTCAGCGATGCAACCACCTTGAGCTAAGAAAATCGAATTGTATAGGTACCATATTCTAACTCCAATTCACAAACCATACAATGTAGTAGGGGATTTATACACTTAAAGATTTTCAAGTGTCACTATTGGGCTGAGGAATCAAGGGTCTGACTGAAAACTATGTCTGGCTACCTAAATCATTCACTTGAACAAGCAAGAACCCCCTCTAGATGAGTTATTTAGATACTTCCAAAACTGCTCAAGAATGATGATCAGTTCCCGCCCCATAGTGTTTTGAACCCTGCTGGTGTCGACCAAGAATCAGGCTTGAGATATGCCTGCATCGTACTGAAGCCGCAGCTTAAGGCCTTAATTATAGTTAGCCAATAGCACGAAAACAGTTGTGATTGATTGTATAAAACAATCTGACTCTGGAATCCTATATGCTTTTGATCATGCAAGTGTCAAGTCTGATGACAAAGAGAGGGTAGTGCGTAGCCAAAGAATTTTTTTCGCTCCTCCAGCACTGCCCCAAGCATGCAAATGCTCAGCTTCTCTTGGCCACTGAATCGTGTGTCATCTCCGTATAAATAAAGGGGTACCCGCAAATGGCGGGCATCACCAGGGCCACAGGCTTCTCCATGGTCCTTGTACCAAGACATGAACTTGCGGGCGTGCTCCCAGTATTCAAGCCTTTTGCTGCGATCCATTGTCATGTGGCCATACTTGATGAGGTGAGGTACCAGCTCATGCGGAAGGATCAGGGGCAAGAGTTTCTGGACCACTGTAGGGTACCTAGGCTGGAAAGGCAAGATATTGCTTGAAATTGTGAAATTAACATGTGGTCTGAATTCTTCTAAGCTACCATGTCCAGGATCCCAGCATTGATGGCCCGCATACAGTCTCTTTCCAAGTTCTGCGTATGTTTCCCACATGATCCTCCACGTCGTAAGCGATCAGCAGCCATTCCCAGTGCACCCCCACCACGCAGCTGTAGCTCCTGCAAATATGGGCATATATAGCGTTCATAGCTTTGGTAAAGGCTCCTCTAGCCCTGAAGACGCCATTGACAGGCTCCAGACGCAGTATGCTAAACATGGTGGTGTCTTCTGTACTCTTGATTTTAGTCAGGCCTTCGATAGAATTCACCCTATGCTCACCGCTACTGCTCTCGCTGCTTTGAATTTTCCCCCGGGGTTGGCTCACCTCCTTCAACTTGCCTGGGGTGAACAACAGAGATTCATTCAGTGGGACGGGCACACGTGCCCAAAGAGTCTTCGGCCTGCGGGCACCCCGCAGGGATGCCCGTTGGCGCCCCTCATCATGGCCATCTATACTTCCGCTGGCATTAGGGCAACTGAGGCACAGCAACGTTTCTCTGCTGAGGTTTCGGTCTATATGGACGACAGAACGATGTATGCTCGCAGCTGGTGGGCCATTAAGCACAGGATTCACTCCTGGGCTGGCTGGAGCAAGAGCATGGGCCTTCTTGAAAACAAAAAGAAAACACAAATTTGCGGTCGCAAAAAGCTTGCCCAACAGGAGTTGGCCCTCGACTGCCCCCAGGCGTACCTGTTCAGTGACATTAAGGCGCTTGGATGTACTTCGACTTCTCTTCCTAGGAAAGAGAGCAGTAATGAGTGTGCACGCATTGCTGCTGCAGTTGAGTGTGCAGCGCTGCTTCGTTCAGTGCCACTTGCTTGGCACAGAAAAACCCTTACTTTCCAATGTTTTGTCATTAGTAAAGCTTCCTTTGGTTGGGTTTCTCGCTTTCCTACCCAAACCAGTGCCGGAAAAATCTTCAACAGCATGACTGCCGCCTTCAAGACGAATAGGATGGCTTGCAAAGATTTAAGGAAAACGCTTTATGGTGCTGTGCTTGACTTGTCCCTCGTTGTCACTTGTAGGACCTGGAAGCGCTTTGCTAAGGCGTTTGATAAGGGCCACAGGCCGGAGTGGACTGCAGGTCCACACACGGCAGTTGGTTGCTTGCGCAAAGCGCTTAGAGATTTCGGCTTCCTGGAAGCTGGCACGTGGCAGTGGACTGTTCCACAGCGGCGGGCCCAGCTCCTGCCCCAGGCTGAGAGAACGGTTAAGTTGGAAGGGTGCAGGGCGCTCCCTGCGCAGCTACATGCGTTCCGAGCCCACTTTCGTAGATAAGCTTATGAGCGGTTCATTAAGGGGAATCGCCATGAGGCACGTGAGCTCAGAGCTCGCCACTCAGCAGTTGCCCTTACTGACATAAGCGTCCAGCACACGCGTGATGCTCTGGGCTACGGTCCGGGGCATAGAGCGGCTTTGCTGGCTTCTGTAGTGTCCCCCAGTTGGTATGCTAATGCACATGCGGATGAGGATGTGAATCCATGTTGCCCGTGGTGTAATCACCCCCTTGGCTCTTGGACTCATCTTGTGTGGGATTGTCCTGAAAACGCCCCGCCCGAGGACATTAGGCCTCCCCAAAATCCGCTTGCCTTTCGCTTCGGATGGCAGGAAAAGCAGAATCCCGATGGTCCCCTTGTGCTTGCGCATATGGCTAGGACTGCTGACAGGTTGTGGAAAACCAGGTATGGGGCCTCTTGAGCCTCACTGGCTGCTAAGCTAAGGACTCTGCGTCTTAGAGCTTCGGCTCTCAGCTAAGGATCGGCTGCCTTGCGGTGCTACACTGGATGGTGGGTGGCCCTTCGTGCTTCCTCATCCCGTTCGGTGGCCACGCAGTGGATAATCTAGAGCTTCGGCTCTCAGCTAAGGCCCTACTTGCTGGGCTACCTCAACGCTGCTGGCAGCGACGACGCGCTCCAGCAGTACAACCCACTACTACTACTACTATATTACATGTGGCTAGGAGTCTTCGCTTGAGCGCAAGACCGGAGAAACTGAAGAGATGCGGGACCAACGCTTGGCCCACAACCTTTTCGTGAGATTCCGCAAGTCCCTCAAGAGCTGCTGGGCTAACGAACTAATAAGTAGTTGTCATTAAATTCTACATTGTGCAATTCCTGTATCATCATTTGAAGTGACCATGAATCCCATGACCAAGAACCAATTTCAGGTGCAAGCTGCCCGCCAGAGATCCTCCGCATTGCCAAGAAGGCCACACGCGGAGCCTGGGCTAGTATGATGTTGACAGAGTCCCAAGTACTCTTTGATGCAAGGTACAGATAGGTATTCTTATTATTCTCACTGCGCTGACTACCCAGGATCCTCGGTCTTGCAGGACATGTTTGCGGAGTACTTGCAGTCAGGAGGGAGTTGGTTGGAAAGCGAGATGTATCTTCGTTCGAAGAACACGGTGGGCACTCTGAAGACAGGCCGTGAAGTCTACAGACACTAATTATAATAATGATTGTTCCAGGTGCTTTCCAGTCCAGCTTAATTTGTCATGTTTCCGCAAAAGCTTCTGTGTTGCTTGCAGCCAAGGTTTACATACGGTATTGTGGGCCCAGCTCGAAGCTGATGCTATCCGTGCCCGCAAACACGAGCTTCAGAAGTCCCTCAAACCGGGGCAAGACCCCTGGGTCCTACGCCATCCTGAATTGCCCGGCAAAGACGATCCTTCATCTCAATTTGCAAGCTTTTTTTTTGGAAGCTAATCTGTGTACTTCAGCCCTGGAATTTGGGAGACCCTACGTCTAAGAAGAAGTGCAATCATAATCATAAACTGCCATCACAAGGATTGGGAGCTTCTTCGGAAAACAGACAAGCATGAAATTGAGAGTGGGGTGAACGCCAGCATGGACCTCGACCATGCGGGTACAAAGATCGTGCTGCGCCTAGTCGAAGTTTAGAAGTCATGAATTGAAAGTGCCCTTTTGATTTCAAGTACAAAGTGGGAAATTGTAATATCCAAATTATAGACCCTTAAGCTTATAATCCCACACAGTTATAAGGTCCTCAAAATGCCTACAGAACCTAATCCAAACCAAAACTGTTTAAATACATACTTGTCTACTAGTACCAAGGCCCCACATGCTGCATGGCTTGGTGCCAACAATGGGCAGTGGAAGCAGGAGCTCGGCAGACGAAGCCTCGCTCGCTTTGCCAGCTCCTCAAGCTGAGGACGATTCCTTGGGTGCAGACATTGCGGGTAAGCAGCACAAGCATGGTGGACATTCAGGGACTATGCCAGCCGGGGAGACAAAGAAAAGGAAAGGCCTTACAGGAAAATTGGACAACAAGATGAAATTGGGCTACGAAAAGCTCGATGACCTTGCTGTGCTGCAGGATGACGTGAGCAAATCCAGTGCCCTGTGTCCTGTTTGCATAAAGTTGCAAAGGAAAGAGCTCAAACCAACCCTAAGCCTAGTAGCTAGATAATGACACCAGATGTTCCCTCAACTCATTTAATTTGTGTAAAGGTCGAAGCCTGTGAAAAATGGGTACCAGACCGAGCTGTCAGTGCACAAGGAAACTATAGAGCAAGCGATGGCTGGGGTCCCTGACGAGGATGACATGCCAAAAACGAAGCTGGAAGATCTTCAAGATTCCCTCGATGCACTCACGCAGGCTATTGCCAATTACTCCGTGGCCGCTGGTGGCATACAGAAACTGATTGCAGCTTGGTGTGATTAGTCGCTGATCGTGCGCTTTAAACTTACCTCTCCAGATCCTTTGCACAGCCTGAAATGCACTATTGCCTTTTGCCCCTAATCGTGAGAGGGAACTGTACTCTACATGTTGCTCCCTCATAACAAGCGCCCAGAACAAATTGTTTTAGCGCTACATTGCAGTCCAAGGCTGCCCCAAAGGGGAAAGCAAAGGCGAAGGTGAAGGGCCGCGCCAAGAAGTGAGCAGAGCCCTGATCACAAGTGTTTGCAGCGTCTGCACTTCGATTGATTGCAGCTGTACATGGTGTATCATCCAGTGGGTGTGTTACTGGGTGGTGAGCTTGGGCCTTGTTTGTACATAAAACTCTTAGCCCAAAGGATTCCACGTGTTTGTGGGTGGTATGAACAAGCTAACCATAGTGCCTTAGCATTTCAAATCCAATTTATATGTTTTCTAGATACACACATGGGATCCTTTGTGTCTAGTTACTACATCGTGACCTATTTCTAATTGCGGTCCAGGCCTCACCACATAGCAGTAATGCAATGTGGCATGTGTATAGCCTTTGGCCATGTATGGCCAGAGCAATGCAAGAGATGTTACACGTTTGCTTGTGCCAGCTGATGTCGTGTAGTAGTGTGGATACGCAGGAAAGCCTTGTGTGGGCAGAAGTGAGATCTTTCACTGCGCATATCCCGGAAGCAGTATGATGTGCAAGGCTTTGCTGCTAGGTTTTCCACTGCGCAGCTAGATCTAGATGCTGCCTGTTCCGGGCCTGACCCTGGAGCAAGTGATCCAAGCTTCTGATGAGAAATGAAATCTGAAATCATAATGAACGTTTGCTGCAAAGGCTTGTTTATTTCTTCTAGAATCGAATGGTCTGCCCTGCGCACAGGTCATGACGATGACTTGGGGCCCATGGGGCGCCATGTGCTACAATGTACTGGAAAAGGGGACAGGAGTTCACAAAAAGGCATAGAACATTGTAGCCTGACCCTGCTTTTTAGAAAGAACCCGGCCTCTGATCCACCATGGCCACACTTGCTGTCAACAGGACCTAAGCTTTACGGCGGCCCAGAACATGCTGCAGCAGACGCACGAGGCTGCTTATGGACAAATCGACTTCGAGAAGTAAACTTGTTCTTGAACCTTGACGCCTATGATCTATTATCATAAGAATAATCCATTTTGTGACCTGATCATGACCCTAGCTAGAACCCTAAGCTAAGGTCCACTCGGCCATTTGCTCACTATGCACCCACGCACTGGCATAAGCACGCCACCACACGCTCATCACTGTGAGCGGCCGCGTGCCGGAAACGTGAAGACGGTTTCCTTCTTCAATCTTGTCCGGTTTAGGCATCGTGACCTGACGCGCCTGCAGCAGTTGTTTCGGGAGGGAACCTGCTGTAGTCCAACGAAGCGTGATTTCATGGAAACACTTAACAGCAGGTTTAGGGAGAAACCGAATTTCATCACCATCCCAGCCATCAGCACCACCAGAACCCTTGGCTTGCTTAACCGCCTGTTCTAAGGCCCCAAGCGGAAGCTGAGTCCACTGCACCCCACTACGGTCCTCGCCGAATTGACTGCAGAGGCTAGCAGCAGCCTCCTGGATGTCAATGCTGTTCTCATTCCAGACTCCTGTCCAGTAGTCATGGATCATCTCAGCTGCTTGGATCCTGTCGGGCGCGTTGCCTTTAGGACCGTACAGTGTAACCCCGAAACAAGTCTGCTTCTGATTACGGATCCAACGTCCAAGGTCCCCAAAAGTACCTTGGCACATACGTTCTTTCCAGCACTTAAGTCTACGACGAGCTTCCTGCTGTTCCTGTTCAACCTGCTGTTGTTTAAGGGAACGAAGTTCCTCGAAAGCCCTCGCTTTAACAGCCTCAACAGTGACAGCATTACCCCAAGAAGGCCAAAGCTTACGAACAAGAGCCGGGTCAAGGGCGCCATTGTTTTTAGCGAGCCTAAGAGCCTCGTAGAGTCTCGCCAGCCTACGCCGCACACGTCGCTGCGCTTCACCAGGGTTTTGTTGCCCACCCGCATTGGTAGCAACATTGTACCATTGAAAAACAGCAGGTTTTCCCTTAGCATCTTTGCCATTTTGGGCCATGAGGCGTCTAACCTCTTCAGCGTGATCAGGGTCAAGGTTACTATCGCTGAGGACACGAAGGGCCTTAAGAAAGCAAACAGTGACACACGACATGAAGCAGTCCCAAGTGACTTGCACCGAAAACTGCTGCTGACCGTCTAGCTGTGCACGTAGCACAGCATAGTCCTGCGACTCTTCCACTGCACTGTCCCAAGCCTCAGAAAGAGCCTGAGTCCACTGCTGTCCTGAAAGGAAACTCGGTTTGTGCCACGTTGGTGAGGGTTTCAGACGCCCGCAGCTGCAAGTTTGAACCTTGTCCTGCAATCTAAACCAAAACCCTTGGTGGTCCGAAATGGCACGTTTGTTCTCAGGGCCTTGAAAGGACAGCCGTTCAAGGGGCACAGTACTCATGGCCCAATCAATGCGCTTAGAACTGGTCCATCTATGGGACGCGCCAACAAGCCTGCCGCCCTTAGCAGTAAACAAGGGACCAAGAGCATTGTCTTCAGGCTCTTGGTTCCAGTCACCTGTAGCCACCCACTCCTGCCTATCTAGGGTTTGCTCACAAGACATTTCGCCAAGCATTTCAGCACCGACATGCTGATGTCCTGGAGCAACGTAGGCGTTGAGAAGGAAAACATTCGGAAGCCAAATCCCCAAAATTTGAACCCCTTTTCTGGATTTTTCAACAACCGTGCCGTGTCGCACAGTTTTTCGAAGAAGCGTGACTGCACCTCCCCACCTGCCTTGTTGGGGAGGTGCCGCACACTGAAAAGCAGTGTAACCCTTTTTCTTAGCTTGGCGAGCGAAACCACCAAATTCAGCCTTGGACATGGAAGCCTCCTGCAAACAAACAACGTCAGCGTCAAAGAAACCCAAAGCTAAGGCTCTCCAACAGCCGGGGCTGCCGCCCACATTAAGGGTTAAGACGTCGACACCTGTGAGCTGAGGCTTCTGCCTGGCTCGTCTGGCTCCTCCAGAGCCGCGTGGCCCTGGATTTTTTGCTTCACCTATCCTGTAGTAGACTCTGACGTGCCAAAGCAAGCAACCTAGTCAAGACAGGAGCTTGTTAACTGCTTCCTCCGTCCAGCCAGTGGCCTGCAGGAGCAGTTCCTTGTGCGCAGGGTCTTCCTTACAGAGACGGCTCCACCAAGCCATTTTCATGCGTTTCGCAGTAAGGTCCGCAGAGGTCTTCGAGAGCCTTTCCTTGCAGGGAACCTTAAGGAATTCAGGACTTCTACGCTGCAGGTGCGCTAAGCAATAACGACAATACACCCAACAGCCCCTGTCATTGCTCCAGTTGGGTTTAGGGAGCACAACTCTAACATGATCATCTTTGTGCTCTTTTTCTTCGCGAACCCTGGCATGGTGTTTGGCAAGATTAGCCTTCATGCTTTCAGGCTTCGCTAAACCCTTCAGACGTTTGTGGTGCAGGGTACTAGGCGTTTCTTTGGGGTGCTCATCTTTACAGTGCTTCGCGATGGCGCAAATCCTTTCATAGTCAGACATGGCCGGCAGCCCTTTGTGGCAAACCGGGCATTCCCAAGTTCTGGAAGCTTTAGGGATGTCATGACTGAGAGTAGCAGGGATCACTTTCTTGGAAGGGAAAATGAGACGAAGAGGCACTTCGGGACGCTTGCTCGAGTAGTGGTGCTTTGTAGACGCCGAAAGACTGGCGGAACTAGCGCAGGAGAGCAGGGCAGAGCAAACCGAACAGACATGCTCAAACTTTTTTGGGGGAGGTTCAGGGTCCTCACCAGAGGGTTTCTGCTTGCCAAAAAGGCGCAGTCGCTTGGGCAGCAACTGGTCAAGGTCACCTGCGATTGTTTCGCTGTAGTGCTCAGTTTCTGGCTCCTTGCGCTTTCTGAGCAAAGCGGCTTTTAGAGCCTCACGATCAGCCTCAGTGTCTCCAGCAACTGCCCTGCCTGAAAACTCAAAGACGTGTTCTTTGTGCCTAGGCCCCACGCAGCCAGGAGTGCCCACCAAAAAGGCTTGTGACAAGTTGCAAAGCGAAGGGGTGCGAGCCCCCTCATCTAAGTCGTGAAGCGAAGGGGTCCCTGAGCAAACCTCAGTTCCCTTAACTGCTTCCCCAGCCTGGGGGCTTTTCCCAGGATCCTCGTTCACGTGACCTTTTTTAGGGCCACAGACGTGTGAGCTACCAGTCGCGTCTCTGCAGCAGGCGGCCTTGGCGTTGAAACTAGCACAAAGACTGAAACTGCTCTGCAAAGAGTGTAAAGAGGGAGTCTTTCCCCCCTTACAACTGGCAACACACCCCGCACAGGAGAGAGCGTGAACAGAGGGAATACTGCTGCCAGTGTCCTTAGCAACAGATTTCTTTGCAGGACTGCAAAGCTCGCTTTCCAGGGAATGCAGAGACGGCGTGCCACTACTCTTAGGCGCAGCTCCCTGCAGCACTTTCCTGTCTGGAATCGCAGACTCTCTCATCCAACTCCTTTTAACGATCTTCACATCGAGCCCCGCAGGAGGCTTGAACCATGTGAAATGTTCATTCTTGAGGAGAAGAGTGATGGGTTGGGTCTTTTTCGCAATGCGGGCAAAGCCAGCATGAAAATCAGGGGCGATCGTTACTCGCTTCCAATGATTGCCCTCGGTATGAAAATACCAGACGATTATCGGTTGCCCATACCTCACAGCACAAGCTAACAACACAAGACCGTCCGCCCAAGCTTGAGGGCACTCAAGCTGCTGCAGCCATTTTTCAAAGTTACCCTTAATGGTGGCAGGGTCCAGGGCAGGGGCTTCGGGGGGGATATCCCTGTCAACAGCAAAGTTGGGAAGATATCTTTCAAGATGGCGACGCATATGAGACACAGCATCAACCCGGACAAGGGCACCCTTGTTTTTACTTTCGGTTTGGGAAAGCACCTTTTCACTATCGAAAAACTCCCTTGCCGCAGCAATACAGCGAAAGGTGCAATCGCCGTTGCCCTTAAGGTCGACCTCAGTCCAGCCTTCCCTACGTGCTTGAGCGATCTCGTTTGCCTCAGGGACGACAGGAACGTCCTCCACGCATGGAGTAGCAGGCACCTTAGCAGCTTCTTTTTCGTCACCCTCAGGATCTTCATGACCCTCTTCAACTTCCATGTCCTCAAGATCAATGACCTTGGGTTTTGCCTGCTCAGACGTTTCGTTTTTGAGGAAGAATTTTTTCGGGGGACCCTTACCCGAAAACTCGTCAGACACTTTGGGCTTCCTAGGGGGGGCCTTCGTGACATGAATGTGCAGTTTAGGGTCATCTTGATCACAGTACTGCCAAACAGTGACATTCTCAGTGTCACCTCCCCCTACAGGGGGAAAGCCTTTAAGGGTCCACTGGACACCTTTCTTTGCCTTCTTGTCTGGCCATTTGCTAGTAACGCAAACGACCTCTTTCCAGCCTTGAGAACTGAAAAAGGACGTAATCTCGGAACCTTCCCAGGCTTTAGGAATTCCCTGAGCCTGAACTACGAGGGCACGAGGTTCCGGGGCATCCTCTCCAGCAGAGCGCAGGATGCCAACGTCACTTCCCTTTCCGACGCGGTACTTGAGGCCCTGTCCTTTAGAAGCAGCAGCAGCAACGGCAGCCCTAAAGTACGTCTCATCATCTTGGTCACCCTTTGGGAACCATCTGATACTTTCATCAGGGCGGTCACCAACCTGCGTTAGAGTAATCATGATAGCCTTTTCGCCGCTCCTGTGCAAGAGGGCCTCAGCGAGCGCACGCGGAACTCTCAAATGGCCCACGAGTTGATGCCCTTCTTTTGTAGAAGACCACTTCCAAGTTCCACCCGTAAGCTGAGAAACTTGGCAAACTTTCCATTTACCGATTTCGGCTAAGACATCTGAGACCGAGTCCCATTGGTCATCGTTCCTGAAAAGGAGACGATAGTGGAATGGTGCCGAGATCCGAATAGTAGTTTTGGGCGGCGGAGAGAACTTAGCTTGTCTAGCCCAAGGCGCAGCGTGAGTGTCACCTAAGACCACAATAGTGGCGTCCTGGACAGCAAAGGGGCCTGCACCCCGTTTGAGACTCACCTTAGCGCAAGACCCTCCAAGCGACTTGCAGTCAGCGACGAGGAGGAGTATGGTTAGGGGATCGTACCTAGTGGCAGCAGTCCAAAGGGCTTTCAACTCTCTGGCTTCGCCCTCGGACTTGACTACAGTGACGTTTCCTTCAACGTCGCTGCCCTGTTCAACCGCGGCCAGAACCGCAGCTTTAGAAACAAGTTTGACGGGCTTAGTCCACTCACTAGCATTCAAACTGATTGGGCCTCCTTTGTCGGGAGGGGGACGCACAGTGTCAATTTTGGCTCTGGTGCTACTTTTTTCCTCAGCAGCCTCCTTAGCAAGTGAGGTACCAGAAGAAGTAGCGCCCCTTTTACCCTTGCCTTTGACAGCAGCAGCCCCTTTACCCCCGGGTCCTTTAGAGCCAGTGTCTTGAGGAGGAGGGTCCTTGGCTCTCTGCTCGTTAGGGGAAGCCCACGGTTTGAGCTTCTCAAAAAGCTTGTTGGCAAGCTTCTCATCTTGCCATTCTTGCTGAATAGCGGCCTGAAGCACCTGCATCAGTCTGGAAGCTAGGGAGGCAACTGCAGTCCTGGGTGAGAGGCTTCCCCTACTCTGCATCCCAACAGGTACGAGAAGGCACCCATTCTACACTTGTAAAACCCGAGTGAGCGACGGGCTAGTTGACAGTCGCGCCCCTGCGCAGCAACTTCAGAGACTTCGCGCCTCTGAGGGGTTGCTATTGCTCCACTAAGGACCAGGCGTTCCCTGCTATTCAAGATGACAGCAATGGAAATCAAAGCTTTGAGTGAGATAGACATCCTCTTTGGTTGGGGCTTCCGTCTGTCCTTTTGCACAGAAGGCTGAGTGCAATGCTCAGGCCGTTTCCGCGCAGCAGCGTCGGGATTCTGATCAATTGGAACAACTGGGGCAAAGAGCCCCCAAAGATCCTGAGGTCTTGAGCGAGGTTGAGTCCTCCAGAGCCGCAGGACCGTCTCAGAGGCCCCTTGACGGGACAACTGGAGGCTTTGTCGAAAACAGCAAGCTTTCCAGGCTTTCTCCCTGGCTTTCACCCTGGCAACTGTCACTCTCTGCACACGACCTTTGCCTAGGCCGAGTTGCCTGCAGGCAAAACAAAGGTAACGGAACTGAGGTCGCGGCCGTGGTTTAATTTTAAATTTTTCTTTGCCTTTAAGGGGCACCTGTTCTGTTTTGTAAAACATGCTGTTTGTAGCGAAAGAACCTAGGCAGACGAACCATGCCCAAGCAAGGATTCCCACTCCTCCAAAGTAGAGAAGCAAAAATCCGAATCGCAAACAAACCCATTCAGGAGAGAAGCTAGGCCAATCTCTCAAAATCATCCAAAAACTGGAACCGACGCTGTGACTTCCCTCTTCAATGCAAGGTCTCGTGGGTAAGCCAACGAAACTAAAATTAGCAAAGGGGTCACAACTGCTTATGGGTAAGCCCACAAACCTAATACTATCATGCAAGCGAGGCCCTCTGCCACCAACAGCAGCTGCAGCGATCTCGCTATCCGCTAACTCCAGCACCGAGGCCATGGCTAGAGTATCACGGTCGCAAAAAGAAAACGGGGGCCCGAAGGGCCTGGTGTTGCAAAACAGCGGATCTAAGGATCCGTTGAATTTCTGGTCCAAAACAGACTCGGCATTGCAGGCAGGCAAGCAGCAGCAAAAGCACAGAGCAAAGGGGAGGAGGGTCGGGAGGCTCCTGCCCCACTGGGCTTTGCTTCTCATCTTTTTCTCCTTTTCTTGTTGGAGCTCTTCATGTCTTTCTTCAATATGTTTTGGGCCGTTTGGGGAACGACTCTTTATGTCTGGTTCACTCTGCCGCGCACCATTGGCCAAAACTGGTGCGCCCCACTGCCACCACGAGGCGGTGTGAACGTGGCAGCGCCACATGTAATATAGACAGGACTGCGAAATGTGTCTGGAACTATGTGCTTTTGACAGTCAGGAATTGCATGAGTCCTTCATCTGGAAACTTGCTGGTCTCTGCAAGGCTAGATGGACAGCTCCACGAAGTTTACCCGGCATGGCTGATGTCGTATTCTCTTCCCCCGGATTGCTCTCAGCTCCATCCTGTCTTGGCTCTGGCAGTGCTTTTGTGTTGGCTTCATGCGCAGGCATGGTTCCCTGTGTGTCACGCGGTGCTTTCCCTTTGCCTGTGTCTGCTCCACCCTCTGCCGGATTGCCTGTGCCCTGCTCCATGCTGGCTGTGTTGCCGGATGTTTTGCGGTCTGCTCCACCCTCTGCCGGATTGCCTGTGCCCTGCTGCCAGATTGCCTGTGCCCTGCTCCATGCTGGCTGTGTTGCCGGATGTTTTGCGGTCTGCTCCACCCTCTGCCGGATTGCCTGTGCCCTGCTCCACGCTGGCTGTGTCGGCGGATGTTGCGCGGTCTGCTCCACCCTCTGTCGCATTGCCCACGCCCTGCTCCATGCTGGCTGTGTTGCCGCATGTTTTGGCATCTGCTCCACCCTCTGCCGGATTGCCCACGCCCTGCTCCATGCTGGCTGTGTTGGCAGATGTTTTGCCGTCTGCTCCACCCTCTGCAGGATTGCCTGTGCCCTGCTCCATGCTGGCTGTGTTGGGGGATGTGTGCTTGTCTGCTCCATCCTCGGGCGCACTGCCCAGGCTCCCATTCTGCAGTGCTGCTGTGGTATCCGTGTCCATGTCTGCAGGGAGACTGTCATGATCAGGGAGGGTCTGGGTCTCAGGAACCGAAGCCAGCTCCGCTGCCGTCCCTTGAGGCCCGTCCTTCAGGGATTAAGGTTCTCTTATACATCATGAGGCAGGGATCCACAACAGCTTCATAGATTCACATATACTGCATTGGTTATCCTGACACCCAGTGTATTAATAGGACCTGCTAAGGAGTCATTATTAATGCACAGAGTATATGGCCCTAAACCCTACCCCCTGCCCCAAAGCGATGTCTAGCCTACCCTGATCAAACCATAGGAGATGATAGCCTCGGTAATACCTGCAACGCATGGATTGTATGCTGGCCTTGAGCGCCATGGAACCCAAACCATCCTCCAGCTCCTCCAGCAAAGCACTCACTTTGTCATTGTGTGCTTCGCCCATGAGCTCATCATCATCCATGGCCAAGAATGCCGGAATAGTGAAGGCTTCAGCCTGCAGCAAGTCGCCGCTGCTCATGCTGCTAGCGCTAACACTAGCCCGACGATTCTGGACCTGTACACACACCAGCTTCCATGCTTCAAGCATCGTGGCCACAGCATCATTCATCATTGCAAGACCTTCACTCTCAGTCTGCTGCAAGTGGTCACGGATGTCTTTCAGCTTCTGAGATCTCCATTGCTCGGTTGCAGCAATCTTTTTCTCAGAACCTGTTCGGGCATGCAGCTTCCTCACCATTGCATCTGCCTGCTCATTGACCACATTGACCATTCCTGTAGTCTTCTCTTCTAAAGCCGTGTACTTCGTTAGCAGCTTCCACACGTGGTTGGCTTTGTTCACAGCCTCTCGAAAGACATACTCCTTCTGATAGGGATTGATGTCGAGGCCTTTCAGGACCTTGTCGAGCGAAATTGCATGATCCAGAAGAGGATCCCACGCCCAAGCCTCACAGAAGAACTCCATCATCCCGTGAGCCCCATGCATGTGTTCCACCTCGTCCAGGCTAGGCCAATCTTTGCCCGGACATGTCTGACCAAAGTATCCCTCGATGACACAGCGTGTCAGCTTCCAAGCTTCCGCATAGTCAGCAGCTGTGCCTGCAGGCATCCCGAGCGTTGACTGCGTGTCCAAGCTTCGCAATTGGCCACCTTGTGATGAGAAGGTGTATTTGGAAATGGGATCTGCAGGTTTGCCTGTTCCATTAAGTAAATAGGGAACACAATAGACTTGCCAAGTGTCTAGGGCAGGATTGCGCATCCACAAGCATGTCATTCCCCTTAGTGCACATTGGGCACACGCAGCCATGTGAGTGAAGTGTACATGTACTGTTGTTGCCAGCCTTGTCATCCTGGAACTGGAGGGTCTTTGGCGAGGCATTCATTCTTGCCTTCTTGAGCCCAGGGGACCGGATTGGGGTGCTCTTGGGAGTTGGGAGCAGATGTCCTGGTGTGGCAGCCGAGGCATCCACGCTGGATCTGCCTGGGGTGGACTCCAATCCACGTAGATGCTTGCTGTCACTTGGCGCAACTTGAGGTGGGTTGTTTCTGGGTTTGGTCACAGGAGTGGGTGAGGCGCCAGGGCCAGATCGAATAGGGCTTGCCACGGAGCCTGTCTTCTGCGGGGAAGGTCCAGCTTTAGGTGCCTGGGGGTCGAGCTTCTGTGAACCAGCATAGCCATGCTTTGGCTTGGCAAGGCTGGCCAAGTTATCAGACTCGCTCTTAGGCTCCTCTAGCTTCACAGCCGCTGACCCGCCTGCCCATTGCAAGCACAACTAAAAGCATCACATTAGTTTCAATGAAGCCTGATCATGAGCTGTTCAAGCTAGTCTCTAGCAGCCCTGAAAATGAAATCAAAGCGCAGCCTTTGCAGGCTCGTGGCACGAGCTCCTTGGCGATCTTTGCCGGTGCAGGAGGGGCAGCTATTGGAGGCCGTCCAGCTGCAATAGGAGCTGTTTTGGAAGTCATTCGAAGCCGAGCAGGCGGTGGGTTTTTGGCCAGGCTTGCAATACCAGTTCCACCAGTATCTGCCTGCGTACCTGCAGAACTGTTTTCTGAGAGATTATAAATTTGTCTAGGAAATGTTCATCATCCTACACCCATGAAGCCTCGCAAGGCGGCTTCGATTTCCTCATGAATAGTTCGCCCCCTCATGGCCGCGCAAGGAATTAGCTTTCCCTGAAATGATTTGAAATGCCTTCAGCAAATCAGCTCCTCATGCACGATGACAACTCATGCAGATTCGAGGTCCTGTATGTGATTACATCCAAACAAGTAAAATTCTTAGAGGGAGTGTAGGATTTTGAGCTTATGATATAGATCCCTATTCTAACCTTCCTAAGTACGAGATTGTACTATATATATACATGTACTTACTTGGCCAGCAACAGCCCGAACTCACCCCAACTCACCCCAACTAACCGCCTCTATTGCCCCAGAGAGCACTTAAGGGGCCCAACTCACCCCAACTCACCCTTTCTAATCCGCCTGAATTGGTCCCTGAAACCAAGAATCCTATTCTAGAGAGCCAGAAAAGGCCACATAGACCCCAACTCACCCCAACTAACCGCCTCTATTGCCCCAGAGAGCACTTAAAGGCCCCAACTCACCCCAACTCACCCTTTCTAATCCGCCTGAATTGGTCCCTGAAACCCAGAATCCTATTCTAGAGAGCCAGAAAAGGCCACAAAGGCGCAACTCACCCCAACTCACCCCAACTAACTGCCTCTATTGCCCCAGAGAGCACTTAAGGGCCCCAACTCACCCCAACTCACCCTTTCTAACCTGCCTCTATTGCTTCAGGGACCAAAAACCCCAAGTCACTCCAAATCAAGCTTTGTGACCTGGCCGTACCCCCTATTACGAGGATTTCACCCTGCCTACTGCTAATGTTTCAGCCCTAACCAATCCTAGTCTTAACAAACCTGACTTAAATGCAAGCCCTGCTCTTAGCAAGGACTGCACTGCGCGGAGCAAACTTGCCCCTGGACGAAGAAAATGCAAGGTAAGGTTCTGATGCTTATAAGGCTAGATAGCTTCGGGACAGGATCTGGGGAAGTTACATATAGGGGATACTTTAACCCAAGCCTCCTGTTGGTATACACGGAATACTTTAACCCAAGCCTCCTTTCGGGATACACGGGATACTTTAACCCAAGCCTCCTTTCGGTATACACACCCGACCCTATACTAGATACATATGTCTAAGGGAACGCGGGTTGCCCTGGAAGAGCTGGCAGATCGTGTCATCAGTCCAAATATTTTACAGGGCGAATGATATTCGCTGCTTGCTCAGCCATACCACTTGCCTTCTAAATTCCGGGACAACTGGTGTGTCCAGGCCTGAGCATTCCCATGACAACCTACACTCTGCATGAAGAGTCCTAAAGAGAGCTTGCCTAAATCTGATTTTTCATTTACGGGTAGACAACCGCTTCTATATATGGATACTCAGGATGCTTGGTCGAAGGCAAAGGCAGCAGTCGGCTTCAGGCCCCACCAAAATGTGGCATATTGCAGATCACATCTTTAAAGGATCCTATGTATTGATGCAATACACTATTGGGTCTCTTCTCTAGAGGCAATGACATATACTTTAGGTCACTATATGCCCAAATACATGTTCTTAGAATCCTTTGGCATGAGCCAAGCATTGGAAATGTGTGGTTGGGAACTCTACTCGTTTTGGTGATGACTGTCTTAGCATGATCTTCTTTGCCACACACTGAGACAGCTAAGACACCCCAGGAAGCATAAGCCAAAAGCTCATGTTTGCAAGGTATCTCCCCTACCTCAAAATGAGAAAGTGACATATACCACAAATCCTCAATTTGGCTTATGCCCCCCACTCAGGAAGTGTGTAACAGATGTTGTGGCGCTCCAAGGACCATGGAAGCTGGCTGTCTGGGCGCCATCGGCCAGCTGCAATTGCCTTTGCTGGGTATTGCGCAGCAGGACCCTGATTTTGAAGTTATTTTTTTAGGGTTGGGGGTTCCGGGTTTAGGGTTGCAGCCCCTGAACAGATACTTTACTGCACTGCCAGGCAGCTTGCTCCATGTAGGCCTGAATGACATGGGTCAGGGTACGGCGGAAATGTATTCGGCTTTTGGAATTATTTGAGAAAAAATATGCTGAGATGTCCCAGCCACCTGAATCTTGTCCAGCCTGGCTTCCTTGTATGAAGTCAGAAAAGGAAGCCTTTTCGTAGCAAGCTGCTCGGTATCCATGCCAGGCATGGTTTCCATAACCTCTGCACGAAAGGTACATAGTACATTGTAGGCAGTCTGTTCAAGATTGTTGAGGCCTAACAGGCAACCTACAACTTGTCAGATGAGGTACCTTCAGGCGCTCATCTGCAATAAGCTGCGCATAGCTACGTGGATACTCTCCAGAGGATCGAAGATCTTTTCCACCAGACCTGGATGACACTTGACTGATCCATGATGGAGTGAGAGGTTTTCCTGTCGGGTTTCCCCCCTGTATATATATTGGAAACCTGAAGATTCAGTAGATCTACTCCATGATAAAACTGATGCACAGACTACATTGTTACATGATCCTGGAAATGAGGGGACCAACAAACAATCCTGCAGGCAAGATGCACCATCTTCTTGGGTTTGCCATCTTTCATCACAGTCTTGACACGGGTCATCTCATGCTTGTAGCGCAAGATCAGGTTCTGGATGGCCTGCCACATGTGATTGTCAAGTTGTGCTTCATGAGCTCTTTGAGGAAGTTGTGATTTGCCCTACCGGGGGGATGTAGGCGGCTGGAACAAGCATCCCTTACACAGCTGGCCTGGTGCGGGGCTGTCAAATGGCAGGCCGGATTGGAGGCTTTTAAGGCCAACAGGGGGCCGCACCCTATGACAGCAGTGCAATGGGCTAACGTGACTGCTGGGGCCTCTGATCCTGCTACCGGCGCGACGCTAGTCTGCCAATTGACTGTACGGAAGGCCACATTGATTCCTGCATAAGCATGATCTATATGCAAGTAGTGCCACCAATTCAATACACATGATATGTTGTCAGGAGACTGTCATCTTGGGTTGAAACACTCTTCAGTTGTTGGTACATGTTACACAAAGCAGCAACCAATAATCCCCATATGCAAGGATGCAAGTTTGGTCCTCCAGGCCTTGCGCAGTGCTTTGTTCATTTTCGTCCCACGTACACGCAAAATGGCTGTCCATGGGCATGTTGACCCCTTTGGAGACCAGGATCCGAAGCAGCCCATATAAAAATGGGCTTGGTACCATGACCAGCCAAGCAGCGCAGGGGCATCCAGACTGAAGAGGCTACAGAGCCACGGAACATGTGGCAAGCAGCTTGACTTAGGATGTTCAAGCGCCACGTGACAGCGACGCGCCAAGGCCAAAAGTATTAACAGGCCCAGGCGAAACCCCAGAACATTTTGTGCCCGCACCCATGCCGAAGTCGTATCGCCGTTCGGGTTGTCAGCACTGCGTCTGTGAACGCTCCGGGAAACCCAGGAATAAGAACAGCACGGAAGGCCGCAGTACAGAAGTCCTCCTGGCTTGAGCTTCAGAGTCATCCATACTGCCTTTGCAAAGCCACTCTCTTCCTCCAGGTTCTGGTCTGCGCCATAAAGCACGTCAAACTTCATCCTTAGATGATATCATTCATGATGTACTGAAGAATAGAGCTGTCGATTTGACTTGGCAGTTAGTTTCCAAGAGGGATTGCAAAACAACAGCCCCCAAATGCGCTGATCTTCAGATTGGAATCGCGTGGCAGCCACGATCTCCTAAGTGTTGCTCTGGATTGCTTACTTACTTCCTGCTAGCTCATCTTCAGGTGGGCTCGTGTGAAACCCCCATGGCCACTCTTCCTATGCTATTTTACACCTTATCCTTATTTGTTAGAGCATGTCCTGTCTAATCATATAACCCCCTCTCTCTCACAATGAGCCCAGCTACTGAAGGCTTCACAGATAGCACCAATGCCGGCGAAGAGCTCCACATTGTGGAGGGTCTGCGGCATTAATCATGCCAATTTGAATTCATGTGAAGTTTCTAGTGTGTTTGCAATGTAACATGTGGAGTCTTGAAGGCTGCATTCAAAATGCATATCCTCAAGAACTTGCTGGACAGCTAGAATGCTTCTAGAAACTGTGGCACTGCAGTTATCGTACTGGAGTAACCGGGATTTTTCCGGGTCTGTGCTACATTCAACTACTTCCAGAATGCAAGAGATAGGCAGATTGCAAATGCTGAGTTTTAGCCTACATTTATCTAGTGATTGTTTGACAAACAAATTCAGAAATCTTGAATATGGTCGGGGCACTCTGCCATCATCCTCGCCACGCTCGTGGATGACAAAGTCCACCCAATGTAGACTCAGTTGAACATGACAGCAACTCAGTAAAGCGGACATGGTAGTAAGCAACAGTACTAACGACAAGCAATCCCCGAGGCCATTCCATGGCCACATTCTCCACGGAGTTATAACCATCATCAAGAAGTCAAGCAGCAACATCAGTGGCACCCCCAGGTGCACCAATGCCATGACTTGGATGGCTGATAAAGCGAGGGGATGGACCGGCATGATGTCGGCAGTGCCTTACCCAAAGGAAGCATGTGTTTCAGGATTTGAAAAAAGGGTTGTTTTGGGCTGGAGTCGGGGGCTGTCCACTTATAGGTTAGGGTTCTTGCGGCTGCAGGGAGTATAGTTCTTGCAGGTGTGCAAGTGTGCAATCTCCCTCAAATCTCTCGACGACCTAGTACTAGTAGTGTTATCCCACGGGTAGAAAAGCACCTAGATCCCTGCAAACAAGCACTTGCAAAGACTGGTGGCTGGTCCAGGCAGCTCTGAAACCACGAGCAGAGAAATCTGCAATTTCTTGTTGGTCCTTAAGGCAATGCAGCCATGTAGAAGAAAACAAAGTTCATCATGGTAGGTGTCACCAGTAGCATAGCTGGAAAGGGCAGAGTCATCTTGAATTCATGATTGCACCGGTATAGAAGAAGCACATTAGTTGAAGACTTCTTCAGGCTAGTGGCTAGTCCAGGCAGCTCCGAACTGATGCCAGAGACAGAGGCGCCCCGCAAGGTCGCGAGGCAGCACAGCAAACTGGTAACAACAGTTGTTCTCAATTTGGCACGCGAAAGGTGAGTGCTTGCTCTTAGATTGTCACAGTACATGAGTGGGGCTTATCTTGCAAAGGATTGCAGTTGGGAAATCTGGCTGAGGTTCAAAAAATTGAGGGATCCTGTGGGCATCTGAAGAGACATGTGTCATGAACAGCTGGAGTTCGTATAAGCTCATATAACATCTAGGGGTGGCTCTGGTGGTCAATGCGTCACAACAATCAACTGAAAACCCTGTGTTGGGCCTGCAGCTACATAATTAGAAATAGGGATGCTCCCATGCAGCAACCAGTCAAAGAGCACTTGTCTGAATTCCCAATTAAGGATCCCAAGAATCCATATAGTACAATATAGAGTCTCTATACTATAGGGAATTATAATATGGGTTTAGGTTACTATCCCCCATGTATAGAATCTTAGGATCCTGACAGCGCTAGCGCCAGTAGATGCCCGGGTTTTGTGCTTGCACAACTTTGAAATCAGCGGCGTGTGCAGAAACACACCTCTGCTTGCAACCTCTAGATCTGGCTGCTGAAGGTTGCTGGGGCGATTTCAGGAACCTGCTAGGAAGTAACATCTTCTCGCATGAGTGCTGCAGCTTGTTTGTGAACACGGACGGTTGATGCAGAAAAGTAATGATTGCAGACTTCTCCCTGAGCAAGCTCCCTCATTCCGGACCACATGTGGGAAAACACACATGTACATCTCACAGAATTGCTTTGCAATTCCACTAATCTCGTTCTTAAATTTACACTTCCTTGGGCGCATCTGTGTTGGCAGGCTGAGACATCTTGTCAACCTCGTCCGGGATGACGTCGCCAATCAAATCCCCTGCATAGCTGCATGGAAAGTTGTGTGCTAGAATCAGGCCTAGAGCAAGACACACAGCAGGCATGACTGTCATGGTCACTGGAGCTGAGCAACATGTGGGTCTGTATGTGACATGCACACGCTGGAAGCATCCTGCTGCCTGTCTCTAATTTTCCCATGTGTTACACTGATTCTGAGAGAGCTTTGCTCTGCATCTATTTGCGCAGATGTACTTGCTACACCAAGCTTTCTCTTTATATGTCCTTATAAATGCACCCACACTCATCCAAGGCGAGCCTAAGGTCGGCGGCTCCCATCCAGCCACTTCTTTAGCAAGCTTCCACCTGCAAATTAAAGGTTCTTGAACTGGAATAATGTTCAGGGATGCAGGGACGCATGTGGCCACGCTAGTTATAACTGAGATAGGCGCAGAGTGGCGAAGTTGCCGCCACTCGGCAACCTCTTCCAGTTCATTGTTGTTCCTTTTTTTCCGTCTACCTAGGTTTTCCAATGTGGTCCAAGTTTGCAACTGAAGTAAGAAGCACATAATCTGAACGCAAGGAAGCTGCAGGAAACTCTGGAGTTTCACGTCTTGCTTTGTTGATATAGAAGGCGCCATTATTCAATATCACCACGATTGATCTCACCCTAGTCAAGCTGGGATTTCTTGGCCCGCTGACAGCAAAGCTCCTTAGGTCAGGAGTTTATCGCGCAGAAGCCTTTCTACCACATGTCCTGCGCAAGAATCCAAGGCAAGGTTCCACTGGGTGAATGGAGCATCCACATGGAGCTCATTCCCGGGGTGTTTACAATCAGGTTCTTGTTCTCCTGAGTCCTGAGGGCCTTTGCTGGGATGTCTAGTCCTCCACCCCCATGGCCAGACTCTGCCCGCCCTGACGTGTTGTCTCCAGTCTCGGCAGTGACTGCAGGCTTGCGTTTCTTCTTCCTTGCAGCATCCTCCTGCAAATATAATATATATGTATATCATTTAAAGTGGAAACCCTGGCATGTCTTGCAATTGAAACTTATGCAAATATTGAAAGTCCTCTCGATTCTTCTTGCGCTTGTTAGCCTGGTGCTGTCGTAGATCGGGAAAGGTTTCCACTGCCAGAGGTCCCCCAATAGGAGGAGCAGCCGTTGTAATTAACGGCTGTCGGTCCTTTAATTTAGTTCTCATCAATATTCTCATGACATGGAATGCATGGTATACTGCTGAATCGAACCAGAATCATGCTCTATCCAGACCTTGTAGGCACCGTTGCTGCTCTTGTTGGGCTCCAAGTCCTTCTGCTGCTGCACCGGCTCCTGCAGCTGATGTATACATGTAGCAAGAATGAAACCCCCACACCCTTATAGCTATGATATTCTACCCTGCTACCTGCTGGATTTGTTCAAGTGCTGCAGCTTTATGTCTCCTCCCCAGTGGAATTCGAAGCGGCTCCAGCTGCCTTAACTAGCTATTTTTGACAGCGCTAGCTCAGGCAAGACTGGCTGAAACAACGTGTATGGACAAGCAGCTTGGCTTGCCTGGTTGAACTCAGGCGCAAATCGTCGCATAGACGTGTCCATCTTCTGGCACAAGAGGAAATATAGCTGGGCTAAAAAATCAAGCAGGGAGTAGCCAACATGTGAAACAATAGCCAAAGGATCCTAAGTACCTATATGGTATAAATTAAGGGTGTAGCTAGTATCCTTTGATTATAGCTATATATATAGATTCTTAGGATCCCAGTAGGTAGGGATTTTGGACATAGAATGTTTGTCCAACCTCTTCGCCACTGTTGTCAGTCTCCGTGTGCAAAGCCTGCCAGCGTGCCGTGAACTAGCAGCTACAGAGGTTGGGGTGTAGAGGGCTTCAGAAGCTAGCTAAACCTGCTCCAGGCTGTTGCCTGAATACTCATCTGCCACCACCTCCCACACGAATAATTGGTTGAGCTAGCCTTTGGGAGTGGTCTAGTGGAGAAAGCTGAATTTGAACAATAAACAGAGTGGGCTGCAAGCTATCACGGGGCAAGATATGTGTACATGCATGCAGTGCTCTGGAATGACCTCATCCTCCCGGTCATCGATCTGGTGGGCTGGCTCCTGCCAGCCAAGCAGAACAGTTGTGAAACAGAGGGGCCAGTGGCTTCATTACATAATCAGACCCAGCCACTTCATCCCTTGCGGTTCCCATAGATCCTGGCTCCTGTTGGGAATTCTAACTTGAATTGCAGTGGTGATTGCGTTGGCTACAGGGGGCCTAGCCTGGGTCTTTGCTACACACAAAGACATCCATAGTTTATGAGATCTGTTATAAAGTATGTACCAATATAATGTAACCCCTTAAAAAGTGTACCAGTGTACCATTCAGAGGTTTGTGCTTCAGGGTCAGGATAACAAGCTAGCTGGCAGCAGAAGCCTCCTTCTCCAGGGACGTGTTATCACTCGTCGGTTCCTGCAAGATTGCATGCGCAGTTGGCTGTGAGGCCTTCGACTGTACATAGCTGCATGTCACTCATGCTTGGAATTGTAAGTATAGTCCTCCTCATCACTTTCGAGAATGAGAACGCTTCCTGGGTCCTGCAGATGTGATTTTCTCTACATACAATATAGTCAGACATGCCCAGCAATTAATGGCCATCCCTGTCCTCGTATCCATCCTCAAAAGGCCCAATTGCAGGTGGCATAGCCGGCATAGGCACATCCTGTATAATTTGGCACTTTAAAACTAGATGCTTACAACAGTTTGATCCCTTCACCAGAATACATGTGATCTTGTCCTCCAGAACAGCATCCGGAGAGATGGTTGGTGTGGTCGTGATATTCGTGTGCTCATCACTGCTGGCACAGGGCCCGCTAGGTGGCATAGCTGCATCCTGTGTTATTCCAGATGCCTAGAAAAGTGTGACCCACGCACCATGAATGCATGTAATATGAACATGTAGTCCTCCACAGCAGCATTCTCATCATCATCGTTGCTGTAGGGCCCAACAGCAGGTGGCATAGCTCCATCCTATGTAATTTTGGACAGCCACTAAAAAATCAACCATGTGCAAGATTTGAATGCATGTAATTAGATAGTCCTCCACAGCAGCACCCTTCTCATCAGAGCTGGCATAGGGCCCAGCTGCTGCCATTGCTGCATCCTGTGCAGTGTGGCACTATAGAAAAGGCTAGAAAAGTTTCGGCCCTAGAATACATGTTGTCCTCCACAGCAGTCGGACTCTCATTGCTGGCATTCGGCCCAGTACTTGAAGGTGGCATAGCCGCATCCTGTGTCATTGTGCAGTATAGGTGGCTACATTATCAGCTTTATCCATTAACATGCTCAATAAAACCTTGTCCTCCAGAGCAGCATTGGGAGAGGGGCTTGGTGTGGTTGTGATATTCGTCTTCTCACTGCTTGCATAGGGTGCGCCGCCTTCATCCTGGGATGGCCAAGAAGACAACATAGACAATTCTATGTAAGGCAGAATAAACTGATCATATGCGAGTAGGCACACAAAACCATTGTCCTCCATTGGCTCCGCTGACCCTTCTGGGCCCGGGGTCTTGTCATCGATCTCACCCTGAGTGTTGTGAATATGTCTAGTAACAGTACATGTCGAACACCCAATTGAATGTCTTAAGATGTATATATACATATACAGATCTGGATGATAAACATTCCTAAGAAATGTAGATCTATGATTTTAGAAGCGCAGCCCTGGAACGTAGATCGACATGAAAGGCGCCGCTGGCGAGGGATCAGGGGTCTTCTGGCAGGAGTCGGCTTGCTCACCCTTAGTGTGCGTGTCGAACACCCAATTGAATGTCTTGAGATATACAGATCTGGATGGTGAACATTCCTGAGAAATCTAGATCTATGATTTTAGATGTGCAGCCCTGGCACGTAAATCGACATGAAAGGCTCCGTTGGCGAGGCATCTTCCCCACTTTGAACATCCAGATCCTGGATAAGTATATGTACATGTAGAGCATGCAGCTTCGCTTGCAGCATGTACAGCGTGCGAGCCCTTTTTCTACCACTTGGGACACAGCTTCCTAGGGTAAGTCCAATTTAAAGGGTTTGTCACTATATTGGTTCCACCAGCTTATAAATAGCTTCTTCAAGAACACATATGATATGTAAAGCTAAGGGTTGTCCTCGGTGCCGTCATTGTCCGGAATGCAGATCATATCATCATCATCAGAGGCCTTGGATCTAGTATTCCAGCTTCACATTCCTGAATCCATGAGCTCTAGACTAGTAATTGCAATAGCATGTAGCCTCATCAGCACTGACCAAATCAACCTGCGAGCAATGGTCATCATCAGGATTCACCTGCAGCATCAGTTGGATTTGATAAGTGTCCATTTACATATGCACACTGAATAATGGCAATTTTGTGACACTGGTGCGGAATGAGCCTCTGCAGAATCAGTCAATGATCCTCTTGTACTTGACGTAGGCAAGCAATCCGCATTCACTCGCTGGTAGAGGCTCTTGAGAACGACAAGCTCATCCTGCCTTCAGCATGAATAAGGGTTCTAGATCTTGCTAGAGTTATATGAACCAGATCTGACTGACATGTCTTGCAAGGGAGCTGTGTCCTGGCACGCGGAGTCTTCTGAAGGATCTTCAGCAGGTAATTGGCAAGCCATCTCAACCTTGTGCCCTGCAACGTCGCCCAGTCCTGCTGATGCATTCTATAGGGGTGGGTTAGTATAGTACTATGGTGAATTATTATTATTGTTGCTATTAATATAGTATCAGGAATTAACTCAAGTACCCGTATGCATATATGTACATATATATATATATACATACTAGAGTTCGTCATGCATCCTATTAATACAGGACAACCTTAATAAAGGATTCCTAGTTTATAGGAACACTGATTTTTGCCTTCGCAGAGTGCTGCGCAATCCTACACCCTTAACCCTACCCCTAAACCCTACCCTTAAACCCTAGAATACTACCTATATGCCATCCTCCATAATATAACTCGTGTTCTTTTCCCAGCCCCGCTGAACTTTAAATACATCAGCCACAAACTATAACCCCAAACCTTCTAATCCCTGGCCTTGATTCGGCCCTTGCCCCCTCTCTGGAATATGATGGTCGAAGACCAGAATCGATAAACCAGAGCCAGGTAGAGGAGGGCAGCCTGAAGCTGATCTATGCACTATCAACTATATAGAGTGTTCTCTATTGCGCTGGAAATGAAACTGCACATGGAAACTATGTAGGGCACTGACCCGATGATCCTTGCAGCTGATCAGATCACTGGCTCGAGCAATCCCGGGAAGCAAGGAGACCACATAAGCCTTCATAATCTGATAGTTGTCCGGGTTGGTCATGTCGTCCTTGCCCACTCTTTGCTCCAGGATGCGAACAAAGGTTTTTTCCTGGGTTCCACTGCTGGCCACAGTAAACACTTTGTTCTTATAAATTGTCGCACCCGCTTCAATCATATCACAAAAGTCACTAGTACTTTTAATGCGTACAGGGATTCCGGGTCGGCTTTTATGGCCTCCAAGCGGGCCTCCATGCAAGGCCGCACGGCGTTTGCAACACGCAGGGCATCTTCCTTTGGATTCTCATATATATATCTCTAGGAAATAAAGAAGATCTACAATGCTAATTCAGGTCCTATATACTGAGAAAAGATGTTGGCAAAATCTTGATATCTTTAAAGGAGCTGAGAAGCACTGACAAAGAAGCGAAGGGGCCTCAGAACCTGAAGGCCCCGCACAGCGTTGCCACTGTGGCTGCACCGCTGCACAGCTTCAGCAGTTTTGATCTCTGCTGCATCTGCCCCTGCTCTGGCCCCACTGGCCGCCATGGCTGCCCTCATCCTATCACCAACACTGGAAGCTCCCTGGAGAGCTTGCTGAAGTTTGAGACATAGGTACCGGTGGGAGCATGGATCACTTTAAAGCGAGCAAGCAACCTTGGAACACATCTGATTCATCATGCCTGGCTCTGCACCTCGCTTCTTGGCAGCGCTGTTCAGCATGGCCCATAAACCAGAGGACATGCCCAAGCAGTAGCAAATGTGCTGAGACTCAACATGTAACACATGAAGCTGGGAAATTCAGCGTCCTGTCATGCTTTGCATGGCATCCATCTGCATTTGATTTGTGCTGCTTTGACAGTGAACCCCAGGTAAGGTATACCATATAATAGGATGACAACTTGTAATACAGAGTTTGGCTTCGTATGATTACTACACCCCAAATAAATGTACAATCCTTTGGAATTTGAACTACTTCTATCAAACAAGCTAATCTCCACAATCGGTCCATGCAATCTCTCTGCTCTCGCCTGGGGAAGCAGTACAGCTAAAACATACATATATACAAACTTCTGCCCATATAAAGTTTCAAATCTCAACCAAACCAGGAGCCCTATATCCAACCAAAGATTAACAGGCCATCATAATTATACCTATTGTCATGGAAGTGTGCAATGAAACAATCATCTTATCTCATGTTTAGTCTTTCTTGTTGATGAGCACTTCCATATAGGATCAGCAAAGACATAGTCAATGCAAACATGTCAGCTGGAATCTTAGCATTCTTCTGAAACTTTATGTTCCGTATTCTGACATGAAAGGTACAGCTGTGGTGCACCAGACCTTTTTTTTCCAGAGACGGTTTTTGAATTTCTTTGTCATGAATACTTCATGGTCAGCAAGGACATGGTCAACGCAGACATGTCAGCTCTTGAACCTTTGCCTCATGAAGAAGATTATGCACATATACACAGATCCTGGTGCTACATATGAGCTTTCTTCATGGGTCACGAGGCTAACGTATACGTGAGCACCCCATCATACTGATTGAGGCATTTCCCCGGAGTAGTGTCTGGGGCAAAAGTGAGCACTGGGGCACAATGAACCCAAGTACTCCCCAGAGCAACACTTGGAGCCTTTGGGTTATCACATAATGGAGAGTCGTGTGTTTGGGGCTTGGGGTCTGAAATTTTGAAGACGGGAATTATAAGGTATTATATAGGGAATTGATATAGTCACCTAGTCACCCCCAATCCTCACGCTCTAAACCTGAAACCCTAAACCTGCGCAAACTCTGAGCCCTACATCTCAATCTCCAAGCCGTGTAGTGCCGAGGCCTGACGTTGGTTGGACGATGCTGGTGGATCTCCCCAGGTCTTCTCGCCGTGATTGGGTTTGTCAGGGAGTCAGGGTAAGTTCCTGAAGAAACTATGGCTTGCCCGAATGCAAATCCCAACATGGTGCTCTCGAGGTTCATTATCAAGTCTATGTTGACAGTTGAGATTCAACCCCAGGCAATTTTTGTCAATTACAGGATGTTAATGGGATTTCAAGTCAGCTTGTGAGACATCAGCCTCTTATGTGAATCCAAACTCTCTAATCATCCACATCAGGGAAATGGCTAGCAGATTTCACTACGAATTGTTCTGAAAAAGGATATCACCATCAATCCTAAGCTCCATCGCATCTGACAGTGAAGCTGAAACCTGACAGCATGTGGGTGTATGAACGGGCTGGGAACCATTCAATCTGATTCAGGAACTTGGTCTGGGGCACAGAGCAGACAGGGTTCTCTGGCCGACGGATCATTGGCGTTGGGTCTTTCTTACGATTTGGTTGGACGTGTCTGTGGTGGAATCTTTATTTGCATCCTGCTTCACGTGCGGCAGACTATAACGGTAACATCCAGGTGACTGTGAAGCTCACTCCTAAGACTGCCTCAGTGCTTTTTATGGCCCCACTAACGAGGTATTCCGTAGATGAATCTGGTGCAGGATCAGTCACACTATCCAATTCTAGATCATTTGCCTTGCGATAGCTCACCCTTGTAGATAGTTCTCTCCTTTCCCCGTACCTCATTTATGCCCTCTTCTTCGTTGCTAGGGTCTGGCCTGGACGTTCGCTCTTCGCTCTGGTTGCATTGCTGGCCGCTCTGCCGTGGTTGTGGTTTCAGGGTTCATTGCTGCAGTGAGGTGAGGGCATGTTTGGATGAAGAGTTGCCAGTCAGCAGGATTCATGATCATGTTTGGCCAGGGCTGCTCACGAAGGACAGACTTATTCACACCC
>CAJNIZ010047684.1:9921-35320 GCA_905231905.1 Symbiodinium pilosum | reverse complement strand
GCTGCGAGATGGCAAGGCCGGCTCGCTGGGATTCAGGGTGGATTCAGAGGGAGTTAGTGCGGCTTTCGGGATACTTAGGTGGAGTTGAGGGTCTGGTCGCTTAGGAGTTTAGGCATGAGAGGCTTTTGGGGTAGGGTTTATGGCGTATTACGGGGTTTAGAGGTTTATTTGTTTGGAATTAGGGGTGCGAGATGCCAGTAGTCATATTCCATGTCAGTTCCCACAACCAGAATCCATATATGTAGGCCCTCAGAATTTCATGGCACTGTCAAGGCCTCCGTGGGCATGAAGGTGGAGATCACTTCCATCAAGCAGGTGCACCAACTGAGGGACATCGTGCTCAGTGGAGATCTCGACACGTGCCTTAACGCCGCAATTGCCAAGATGGATCCTAACTGCCAAGAGCTAGTGGTGGAGAAACGGGAGTTTTTCGACTTCTACGAGAGCACGATCCTCAGCTTCACGGAATTCACGCCCCACCAGTTGGAGAGGCTCAGCTGACATTGCTTGGGGCATCTTGGAGGTTGTAATAACCTTCATGATCTCGCACCGTGTTCGTTAGGGTCTTTCATGTCTTGTGTTTTTTGGGCTGGATCTCAACAAGGAAACTCGCTGAGATGGAGTCTGCGAATACCGACCTGCATTTGCAAGCCCCAGCCGGTGCTGGGAAGACATTCGTTGCGGTTCAGTACATGCGTCGGATGATGCGAGCATCTCCAACGTCCTCTGTTTGCTACGTTGCGCCCAGCCAAGCCCTGGCTTTTTTCGTGCTTCGATGGCTAGTCCTGGTGGCGCCCTCCACGGTGTCCAGCATCTTTAGCAAGATGACAGTCCTACATGCACCCTATGAAGGCTTCTTGCGCCCAGTTGCTGACGGCCCTCGCATCTCTCTGAAACCCGTGAAGAAGCCGCCTGAGATTTCCCTGCTGGTCGTTGATGAGGCGCACAAGGTCACTGCTGAGCACGCTTCAGTTTGGGAGCTCCCCGCGAAGCAGCGCCTAGTCCTGTCCGACCTATCTCAGTCGAGGAATCTTCAGCACTTCTTCCCGGACATGCGCACCGTGCAACTAGCTGAAGTCATACGAGGCAGCCAAAGGATCACTGCTGCTGCCCGAACCTTCCAGTTGTCAGGGGCAGCGCGTTCCGTATCTGCGGTAGGCACGGATGGCCCGCCAGTAAAGACATACATTTTCGACACTGGTGAGAGCACAGATCCACTGGATGAGTACATCTCGCAAATCATGAAAGCCCTGTGGTACGTGGTGGAGACCCTGCCAACAGGTTTGAGCCTTCACGGCCGCGTGGCGCTGCTGGTTCCAGGGGAAAGCTTCCGAACAAAGCTTGAGGCGCCGCTTCAAAAGCGATTGGCAGTGGAGTTCAGCCCAAGGAACATTCGCCTGGCGTCTTCTGTCGATTTTTGGCAGCTCCTGCCAGCACACCTGATGCCCTTGCCTGACACGGAAAGGCCAGAAGAGTTTGTCATCCTGGATACTATCGACAACTCCACCGGGCTTGAGCACCTTGTTGTGGTGTGCGTGGGCCTGGATGAGGTCCTTGGAGCCACCGACCAAGACACGCGGGCCAGGCTGTATGTTGGCCTCACCCGGGCGCAGCTTCTGGCCGTAGTCGTGAACGAATATCTGCCAGGCAGCTGGCTTCAGTTCGTGACCACCCTGCGGCTGGACAAGCGGTTCCAGAAGCACCTGGCCTCTGCTGAAATCCGCAAGCGCGCGGCCACGGAAGTTGTAACCCAACCTGCGCCACGAGTTACATCGCCCTGGCGTCGAGCGGGTGGTTGGTTTGCTCGCGTCCGCATGCCTGGCTTGTGCTGTCTGACGCCGTGGCGGCCAAGGAAAGTCCCCCGCATCCCTGACGCGTCCCGGCTTTCATAGCAGCAGTGATGTGATGATGAATGCATTCTCTCCTTCTCTGTTGCCCGGGAGGTGAACTTAGAAGGCAACGCAAACTGGACATAGGAAGGAGCAAGGGCATTCTCGTCTGCGTTTTACTTACCTTGCGTATCGAGGAACCCCATCTTGAAGTCAACTTGCTTTGGTGCAAGTGTCCGTTTCTGGCATGGGTTACGACGTGTTCTTTTACTTATTTACTTACATGGGCAGGGGTAGGGCCGTTGCATCATGCTTGTGTGACTCTAGTACCGCCGACATCATTATTTGAGGTACAATATTCAGCCTTGAGATGAAAAGGCTGTCTCGTCTGCTGCGGTTGTCCCGCCCGCTGCAGCCTCGGAGCCTGCTGCCGAGGAGACTTGGCGGTGAGATGTGAAGCTTCTCGAAACTTGTTGTCATCCAGACGACTTTCTGCCGGCAGTCTCCGTCGCATTTGTTTTTCCGCAGTGGTCGGACCTGGGTTGTGACCGGCGTCGATTTGTCTGGAGGGTGCATCTGTGGGAATGGCTGAGTTGCTTGCAGTTGTGTCCATGCCGACGGGGCATGATGTAGAAGCTGTTTTGCAGTATCAGTCCAACACGCATACTAGCAGCATTCTGTGCGTTTTGTCCAGAGAGAGCTTTTGTGGAAGTGCTCAGTTTACGTGTGGTTATTTCCATGCCGCAGTCAGCACGAATCCCGAAACCAGCAAAGCTCCACGTTTTGACAGGAGCAGCGCATGCGCGGCACGTGTGTCTGGGACACGGACGAGAACGAGATCAGGACCAAGACCACAAAGCTCCTCTTCGACCCGCGTCTTTCAGCTGCTGAGGCAGAATGCCCTCCAGACGTGCGTGCCAGTTAGGAAGGGCACTTTTGAAGAAAACAGCGTTCAACCTTGAACGTTATGTGAAACAGCGATGTTGAATTTCTCTTTTCAACCTGCGGGCCGCAGTAACTTGGAGTCTTGCCGAGAGGTCATGGAGTGGAAGCAACTCCAGCCCACAGCAAACTCTCCAAGCGAGAGACAAGGGCACTCAGCCGTCTACAATCCCGAGAGCCACTCCATGCTGATCTTTGGCGGTTTCAACGGTCCGACCCCTCAGATTGCTGATTGTTGCGGTGTTGACAGCAGGTCTGCGTTGTCGGCTCCTCACCGTCAGCCAAGGCCGAGGCGTATTATTCAGTGCTAGCCTCAGGAGAGCTGACAGCTTTGCAGTTCTGGAGGAGCTTTGTGTTGTGGCCGCTTGGCTGTGCGCCCTTATTCTTGTTTGTTGCGGCTCGAGGCGATGTGTGGGCGCTGGACCTGAAGGCAGCAACGGAAAGAGGGCAGCAGACGTTGGTAGTCAGTAGGCTGCATGTTTTCTTGTCGATATATGTGTCAAGTTACGTACCTGTGCATCCTCGTGAGAACCAGCAAAGGTAAGATCTTGCCCGTGGGCAGAGGGAGCTCTTGCCATCTCTTTCCATTCTTCCAATCCAGATATATGAGAGATCTGTATGCTGGAATTTTGGATTTTTTGGTGCCATGCAGTGAGTTGAAGTTTGGCCGGGAGGTCGTGGCGTGGAAGCAACTCCAGCCCACAGGAACGTCTCCAAGCACAAGATGTCAACACTCAGCGATCTACAATCCCGAGAGCCACTCTATGCTGATATTTGGCGGTGACAAGGGTCCGACCCCTCAGATTGCTGATTGTTGCGGTGTTGACAGCAGGTCTGCGTTGTCGGCTCCTCAGCGTCAGCCAAGGCCGAGGCAAATTCAGTGCTGGCCTCAGGAGAGCTGACAGCTTTGCAGTTCTGGAGGAGCTTTGTGTTGTGGCCGCTTGGCTGTGCGCCCTTATTCTTGTTTGGTGCGGCTCGAGGCGATGTGTGGGCGCTGGACCTGAAGGCAGCAAGAGAAAGAGGGCAGCAGACGTAGGTAGCCAGTAGGCTGCGTTCTTTCAAACTAAGTGTCAAGTTACGTACCTGTGCGAAGGTATGATCATGCCAGTGGGTAGAAGGAGCTCTTGCCATCTCTTTCCATGCTTCCAATCCAGATATATGAGAGATCTGTATGCTGGAATTTTGGATTTTTTGGATGCAGTGAGTTGAAGTTTTGCGGGGAGGTCATGGCGTGGAAGAAACTCCAGCCCACAGGAAGGTCTCCAAGCGAGAGACACGGGCACTCAGCCGTCTACGATCCCGAGAGCCAGTCCATGCTGATATTTGGCGGTGACGAGGGTCCGACCCCTCAGATTGCTGATTGTTGCGGTGTTGACAGCAGGTCTGCGTTGTCGGCTCCTCACCGTCAGCCAAGGCATAGGCAGTGTCTTCAGTGCTGGCCTGAGGAGAGCTGACAGCTTTGCAGTTCTGGAGGCGCTTTGTGTTGTGGCCGCTTGGCTGTGCGCCCTTATTCTTGTTTGTTGCGGCTCGAGGCGATGTGTGGGCGCTGGACCTGAAGGCAGCAAGAGAAAGAGGGCAGCAGACGTTGTTTGTCAGTAGGCTGCACGCCTCCCAGCCTGTCGATTGAAGTGTCGCTGTATGTACTTTTGCAACTTTGCATCATCGTTATAAGACGGGTGTGGTGCCACGATTTTCAGATGTCAAGAGCAGCAGAGGTATGGTATAGCCCAATTGGTGGGCAGAGGGGGCTCTCGCCATCTCTTTCCGTTCTTCCAATCCAGATGTGAGAGATCTGTACTCTGTAATTCTTTTTTGATGCCATGCAGCGAGTTGAAGTTTTGCCGGGAGGTCATGGCGTGGAAGCAACTCCAGCCCACAGGAACGTCTCCAAGCGCAAGAGTATTTCATTCAGCCGTCTACGATCCCGAGAGCCAGTCCATGCTGATATTTGGCGGTGAGAAGGGTCCGACCCCTCAGATTGCTGATTGTTGCGGTGTTGACAGCAGCTCTGCGTTGTCGGCCCCTCACCGTCAGTCAAGGCGAAGGCGAAGACCGGTCCTGGAGTGCTTGCCTCAGGAGAGCTGACAGCTTTGCAGTTCTGGAGGAGCTTTGTGTTGTGGCCGCTTGGCTGTGCGCCCTTATTCTTGTTTGGTGCGGCTCGAGGCGATGTGTGGGCGCTGGACCTGAAGGCAGCAAGAGAAAGAGGGCAGCAGACGTTGTTTGTCAGTAGGCTGCACGCCTCCCAGCCTGTCGATTGAAGTGTCGCTGTATGTACTTTTGCAACTTTGCATCATCGTTATAAGACGGGTGTGGTGCCACGATTTTCAGATGTCAAGAGCAGCAGAGGTATGGTATAGCCCAATTGGTGGGCAGAGGGGGCTCTCGCCATCTCTTTCCGTTCTTCCAATCCAGATGTGAGAGATCTGTAATGTAATTCTTTTTTGATGCCATGCAGCGAGTTGAAGTTTTGCCGGGAGGTCATGGCGTGGAAGCAACTCCAGCCCACAGGAACGTCTCCAAGCGCGAGACATACACCTTCAGCCATCTATGAGCCCGAGAGCCACTCCATGCTGATATTTGGCGGTTTCAATGATTACGGTCCGACCCCTCAGCTTGCTGATTGGTGGGGTGTTGAAAGCAGCTCTGCGTTGTCGGCTCCTCACCATCAGCCAAGGCCCAGAATACTTTAGTGCTGGCCTCAGGAGAGCTGACAGCTTTTCAGTTCTGGAGGAGCTTTGTGATTGTGGCCGCTTGCCTGAGTGAGTCTGTTGTTGTTTGTTGCGGCTCGAGGTGATGTGTGGGCGCTGGACCTGAAGGCAGCAGCTGAAAGGGGCTCGCCAGTAGGCTGAGCGTTCTTTTAAACTAAGTGTCAAGTTATGTACCGTTGCATCATCGTGATAACCAGCAAAGGTATGATATTGCCCGATTCGTTGACAGAGGGGGCTCTTGCCATCTCTTTGCATTCTTCTAATCTAGATATCAAAGATCTGTTTGATGCCATGCAGTGAGTGTTGAAGTTTTGCTGGGAGGTCATGGAGTGGAAGCAACTCCAGCCCACAGGAAAGTCTCCAAGCGAGAGACAGGGGCACTCAGCCGTCTACGATCCCGAGAGCCACTCCATGCTGATTTTTGGCGGGATGAATAGTCCGACCCCTCAGCTTGCTGATTGGTGGGGTGTTGAAAGCAGCTCTGCGTTGTCGGCTCCTCACCGTCAGTCAAGGCGGACGCGAATTCTCGAGTGCTAGCCCCAGGACAGCTGACAGCTTTTCAGTTCTGGAGGAGCTTTGTGATTGTGGCCGCTTGCCTGTATGCCTAGTCTGTTCTTGTTTGTTGCGGCTCGAGGCGATGTGTGGGCGCTGGAGCTGGAGGCACGGTTTTTTTCGTTGTGGGACAAGCAAAAGGTCAAGTTCATGCATGTTCCGCAGCTGCCGCACGTATCATCGTGCTGTTTGGAAGGTCTGAGACACATGGAGCCAGTCCATCGCTGGCTGGGACCTCGTGTTAGTTTCACGCCCACCCATATCCCCTAAAGGATCCGAAAAAACGCAGCCCGCTAAGAATCCCCTGACTTTGCCAATGTAGCAACATCAACCCCAAACCCAAAACCCTAAAACCCAAACCCTGGGCTCAGCTTTCGGGAGTCCCTGTTTTGGGATCAGGCCGGTTGGGAATCGACTTAGGGTTCAGGGTTTTCGGGCTGTAGGGTTTGGGGTTCAGGGTTCAGGGTTTTTGGGTTTAGGGTATCTTAGGGTTTGGGGTTGTTGACAGCTTGCGAGGTCCGGTTCCCAGAGGCAAGCCTGGCAATAGTCACAGGCGGGCAGCCGGCTGATGTGTGCAGCATGGAAAACTGAGATGGTGATATCCCCTCAGTGTAAAATCAGATTTATATTTTCTGACACGAAAGCTGTTCCATGACCTGGGTCATGCAGCGCTCTTGGTATCATCAGCAAGGAATTGAAGAACGGATCCCTAAAGTGATCCCTGTACAGCCCCCCCCAGCACACCGCAGCATGCCCCACAAGATAACCATTTCATTTCACACTATACAAATAGCCGGCAGAACTCTAAATCCAAAGCCCTAAGTCGTATACACACATACTAGTTTCCATGTGGTTTTGGCACTCCTCTATTCCGTACTTGCCTCCAGTGAGTGGCTCTCTTTGGATTAAGCGGCTTCGGAGCCTCAACAGCAAGGAGCGCTACCTTCGCCTTCTGGCGCTGCTCCTCTCTACGGTGCCGTGATGACCCGTTTCCTTATTAGTCTCCTGAACCCTAAATAATAGTTGCCATATTTTCCATTATCCCACTATAACCCCTACATACATACATACATACATACATACATACCCATGTATGAGTATCCTGAACGCTAAAAACTTGAATTTTGTGCTGTTGCAACAGTGGTCTACCCTCTGCGGCCCATGAAGATACGAAATGTGCAGCGAGCGCCTCTAATTTCTGAGATGGGGTAAGGGCAACTCAGCATGGCATCTGCTTAGGGTTTAGGGTTTCGGGTAGTGTTCATTTGAACTTGCAAGCTTACTGTCATGATGGTAAGTATTGTCAAGATTGTCATCCCCGACTGTTCGTCACTTCGTTTCTATGAGCCTTCGAGCTTATCCCGCCTCTCTTTACTAAGCTCCTTCTGAGGTAGCACTTCCTCCCTGACCCCTTGGAAGCCTGTGCACCTTGCCAGGTCACGGGCCCTTTGCTTAAGGAGCAAGTGAGAGGCCCAAAGTGTTTTTTGTCGTTTCCGAGACTTTGTTTGCAGTTCCGATCATGCAAAGTCAGTTTCCAGAATGCCAAAGCAGCCTTCTGCAAAGAAGATGGCCATCAGATGCCATGACAGAGATTGTGCGCCGCACGCTCTTTGATGATCGTCAAATCCCACGACTTGTCAAACTTGACGATGGCTGCACTTCAAGGTCAACCCAGCTTGAGCTTTAGCTGCTGGGGTCATCTGAGCCATAGTCCAAACTCCTTAAAGGGGTGTTACACAGGGGACTATAATGGGGGTTATTAAGGGAGATACTAGGAGTTTAGACCATGGCTCTTCTAGAGTGTGGCAGATGACAGTCTCTGTGCATCAAAGCCCGTTTGGACGGGATGGACAAAAAACAGCAACACTTAACGTAGTTGCCCTCGCAGCATCCCTAAGCCTTAATTTCCAGACTCTCAAACTCCAAGCGCGAAAGCCCTGACGCCCAGATTCTCAGGCCTAAACCTTGAATCCTAAGCCCTTAACCGCTCCAAACCCTAAGGCGTGCAACTTCCTGACAGTTCTAAACGGGGGAGTGCGCTGCGATGTAAAAGCCCAATTATCACGTACCACTATTATGGTCTTAGACTCCCGGTAAAATTATGGTATTGGGGACCTCATGTAGACCTTACATACCCTGCAATGATATTCAGAGCCCTCCGGTACATAATCTGATTTCCACTTTCCACTGTTCTTTCCAGTCGATTCTCCATTGTGGGTAATCCTTCGGGCCCCCAAACCCTATGCCTAAACCCTATATCTTCATACATCCCCATATATCCACCAGAACCCCTTCAAATGGACCGATTAATTGCCACAATGTATTCAAGTAGCTCATGGTTTTGGGGTGACTAGGCCACCAGCCTTCCCTGATTGTTGAAGGCTTTGGGTCTACTTCCTGCTCCTTAACGTCCCTGAAACCTAAATCCTAATTAAACCCTAAACCCTAAGCTCTAGACCCTAAACTCCAAGCCCTAAACCCTATCATGGTCCCCGTATTCACTCCCCCACTTCCACCCTAGGCACCCTAAACCTGAAGCTCTGTGGTAGTGTCTCTCATTCCCTATGAGCATCCCAATTTACTCCCGCTGAGCCCGAAGGGGTTCTGTAGCACATGAGCCTTACCAATGTAGGGCCAGAATACAAATTGAGGATCTACGTACCCAAGTGGAAACCTATACTGATAGTTTCGGCCTCTCCGATTTCCATCTCGACCCGTCTTCTGCTGGGGTTTTGGCTCCGAGACGTGGCACAGATGCCTGTGAGTCCTTATTGAACATCTTACATCTCCATGGAAACTAGAGCCAGCTCTACACTGCAAACCCCTTAGCCTTGAGCCCCGTTAAGCAAGATTCAAAACCCGAGCTCCAAACTCCAAACCCCAAGCCGGAACCCTCCAGACCTTCAAGCCTGCACTCGGTTTAGGGTTTCGAGTTTCGGGCCTAAACCCCAAACCCTAAGCCTCCGAAATCCACACTCCTGTAGCCCTAGACCTGCCGCCCTCAATCCTAAGCCCCAAGCCCCAAGCCCTAAGTAGCTCCCTAGAACAGAATCCCCGACAATCTCGCTAGTTAGTAGTTTTCATGTCTTCTCTATTCCTTGAAAAAGCCATAGACGCCAGACCTGAAACACCAGATCCTGAATCCCGAATTCAAAAGCTGAAGCCTGTAAACTTCAAACCGGAACCCCAAAATTAAACCAGAAACTTAAAACCTGAATCCTGGGCCCCAAATCTTACCATCGTTCGCGCCACCAATGCGCATGAGTAGCCGTGGAACTCCTGCAGCAGGCGCTTGCTCAGAAAGACCAAGGTTGACGGTTTTAGGGGTAACTTACAAGGTATGGGGTTATATAGGGGTATATAGGGTTTAGGGATAGGGTTTAGGGTTTCGATTTTATAGCTGAGGGTTCAGGGTTTCGATTTCAGGCTCAATGGTTTCGGTTTAAAAGTCAAAGTTGGGAGGTTTAGGGACATGTTTATGGTACTCATCGCAGCATTGCCGTGAGGACACTGTACGATTTGCTGGGGGCAGACAACAATTCGACTCCCCATTGTAGTAGCTTCAATTCAGTTCCTTGAATCCCTATACCCCCAGTTTCCATTTCATTTTCCATTTTCTTTTCCATTTGATTCTCCACTATAGGAGGATAATACAACTTAGATTAAGTCCCATATCCAAAATCTGTCGGCCCGAAAGCCTATGAACCCTCAATCTGGAACCCCAGACCAAGAATCCCAAACCACAGACTCTCAACCCCTTGGCAGGAGTTTCTGGAATTGCAGTGGAATCACTCGCGATGCAATCCTGAGAAGTGACCTCCGTACTCGCCCGAGAATCTCCCCACACGCTGGGTTGCTTTTAAGAACCTTAAGTTAAGCTACCATAATATGGGAATGCAATATTAATAGTAATAGTAATAATAGGGTTGAAGAGTACCCTAGTTTAAGTTCTTTAACAGTAGCGGGGCAAAGGCTAGACTTGAGTTGAAAATGTCCTGGCAGCTTTGCAGGGTGCAGTGTGGGGCGTGAAGAGCCGCTGAGATCCGACCTCAGCACGGCGGTTGGGGTTTGGGGTGTAGGCCTTAGGAGGGGTTCAGGGTTTAGGGTGGTTTTTAATTAGGCTCTGGGAGTTCAGGGTTTAGGGTGTAGGGTGGGGTTATAGAGACAATTTGGGACACTTCTGGGAGAGATTGCGGCTTCAGCGTGTTGTGACGCCGCGGGTTCCTAAGCTCTACACTGCACCAACCGTGCTAGGGTTTAGTTTAGCGTTTAGTGTTTAGGGCTTATAAGGCTTAGGGTATCGGAGTTTGAGCAGCTTAGGGCATCGGCTTGGGTAAGCTGCCAGAGCCTAAACGGTCGTTTTCATAGATCTACACGCAAAATGTGTCACAAGGTTATCATTGCCGCGTACTTTGTGTGACGCGAAAACTCCTAAAGACATGAGCTGCTGTTGATACGTGGCTTACCAAGGCACCATGAAGAGTGGAAATAGGGGTTCTTGTGGTTCCCTAATATACTCCCTAGCAGGAGGCCATGTCCATGAGTTATATGGGAATTATTGACTGCACATGAATAGCTAGGTCCGAAAAGGCCCAAGATTATGACCAGGTGAGGTGTCGTAGTGTCTAACAAATAATTGGCAAAGATAGCTCACCCCATACCTTCAGCTACAAAATCGAAAGCCTAAACCCTATATACCCCTATGTACCCGAATATGATACACGACCCTGGTGTTTCTCCGTAAGTATGCCTTGCTAGTTGACGAGTGCAAGCAGCATTATGAAAGTCTCGAGGATGAGACGTCGAGACGAAGCGTCCAGAAATGGGTTTAGGGTTTAGGGTTTCGGGTTTAGGGTTTAGGGTGTTGGGTGTTGATCTAACAGGGTCCTTTGAGGAAAAAAAGTTATGGGAATCCTGCTAGTTGACTAGAAGGACCAAAACAGGGGAATTTGTTGAAATCTATGTGAGTTTTGATGAAAAAGTCCTTTGAGGGAAATGATTTAGGAATCCTACGGGTTTAGGAGGCTCATTCATTTTCCACAGTGGCCATTTTGGGAACAAGACTTTTGATCAACTACGGTGTGCAGAAGCCTCCCTTCATGCACGCTTAACAACCCTGTTTTCGCGCAGCGGTGAGAAACTAAAGTCGTTTTGGGTGTGGGGTTCAGGAGTCCAGGGTTGTGAGGCCAGGGGCTATCAACCATCAAGCTGCTGGGCTTCAGGGTTTAGGGTTTAGGGTTTTAGGGTTTAGGGGTTTAGGGTTTAGGGTCCTTCACCCTCAGAAGCTTAAAGCAATTAGCCGTCACGGCGACTTAGGGGCCCTAGTTAGATGGTTCACGATTTTCTCTGTCGGCATGGGAAGGAGCCTTCAGGTGCGAGCTCACCCAACAAACGGTCAAATCCTAATTCACGTGGTTTATGAATCAGGGTCTAGGGCTTTAGGGATTAGGCTTTGGGGTTTAGGGTTGGCTTAGGGTTTAGTTTAGGGTCTAGGGTCTACGGATTAATCAGGGGTTAAGGTTTAGGCCTCAGCCCTGATCCCTCAACTCTAAACCGACCATATCGCTTTGGGCTTAGGGTTCTACAACTCCGGACTTTGAACCGCCATAGACCGAAGGGTGAAGGCCCAAACTTTGCAAGCACAAGGAGCAAAGAGCCGAAGCCTTACAACGTCAGCAACTGTAAGACCCCTAGGCACTGAGGCTCCCCAGCAACTAAGAGCCTAAACCCTAACCTTTAGACTACGGAGATCCTTATAAATGCCAAGGCCAGCCCTAAGGCTGTAGCGCTATGCAGCAGCCAGCAGCTAGAACCGTCCCTCCTCGCTTTGGAGAAGGACGGCGGGCGGGGCGCTGCCTAAACAAAAAAGGGAAAGACTTCATGGGCCATAGCACTGCTTTGAAAGGCGAAGCCCGTAACACTGCACCCTGAACGAGGGCTTTGCCAGCCTCAGGGCGGCCATGGGCTGTCTAATTTTGAAGGCTCCGTTCTTGGGGCTCTGTTTGTTAGCATATCTTTCTAGCGTTCAGGAGTGGTGTTATGGATGTTTTGGGTTGATATGGGAGATCCCCACGGCCGAGACTTAGGCCGTGTAAGATGCATTGAGGCCCCTCAGCCCTAAACTCCAAACCCATGAGGGTTGAGGGCTTTAAGTTTCAGACTTGTAGTGCCATTGCCTTGGGTCTCGCAAAAAGAGCTCAAGAACTTTGACCCTAAACCGTGTGTGGCCTTGCCAAAAAACCTCATGGATCTTTCATGGAGCAATGGGTGCTGCGCCTTAACCCTAAGCCCCAAACCAAATCCTGAACCCTAAACCCTAAACCCCAAACCTTAGACCCAAACTCCCAAACCCTACGTAAACACCTAGAAACCCTAAACAATAACCTCCAAACTCTAAACCCTAAACCCCCAAACCCTAACCCCCCAAACCCTCAACCCTAAACCCCCAACCGTAAACCCTAACATCTCTAACTCCTAAACCCCTAAACCGTGTATGGGGAAGCCGAGCTCCAGGCCAGAAAGCCTTCAACCTGAAAATCCTGTCACGGGGATTTAGCAATAATGGAGACAGACATGGAGACTACTACATGATTTAGGGTTTTGGGCTTAAGTGTCAGGGGGATTTAGTAGTAATGGGAAAGCAAATTGAAGCTACTATGTTATTTAGGGTTTAGGGTTTAAGTGTCAGGGGGATTTTGTAGTAATGGGAAAGAAAATTGAAGCTACTATATTATTTAGGGTTTAGGGTTTAGACTTTAGGGTTTTGGGTTTAGACTTTAGGGTTTGAGGTTTGTAGGCTCTAAATCCTAAACCTCAAACCCCACTACATCCCTAAAAAGCCCCCTTCGAAAAGTCCCTAAGGTTGGGGTTGTTCGGATATTGCGCGGTTTAGGGTTCAGGGTTTAGCGTCTATAACGCCGAGCCTAGCCCCCACACCCTAAACGCCAAATCGTGTAATCCGCACAATGGGGATGCCCAAGAAGTGTCCCCGAATTTTCCAAAAGCCCTGGATGGGAAACAGAAGTCCCTGGAGCCCCAATCATGGTGGGTTCCATTTCTCAGGGGATAACTGACATCCCAACTGCGAGTAAGAACGTGCATGTCCAAAAGGGTTTCACACTGCCCCTAAACCCTAAAGCACTATGCCTTGAACCCTGAAACCGTCAACCACTGCTCAGAAGAGTCCAGGAGCTTGCTTCTCTGGGTGTGGTTAGAAGGCGGTCGAGTGCCTACCTCGGGTTTACAGAACCAGCAGGGTTGTTTTTTCGTGGTTCAGGGTGTAGGATTCAGAGATTGAGGGGCTAAGGAGGCAGGAGGAAGGCTGCAGGCAAGAATTAGCAACACTAGGTGCCATTTCAGAAAGGTATTCAAAATTAGAGTTGTAGCCTAGTTCATTATTTTAGCGTCCGTGCATGACACCTATACCGAGCTTGTCAGGCTGAACCTGCTATCGGCATGGCAATTCACGAGTAGTGGAGAAGATCATAGACTTCTTGGTCATAGGTGTGTCAGAAGCCTCAACACGCAACCCTCCACCACATGACATGGCATTCACCTTGCTGGCGGCTTGCAGTGGAATTCTCCCCCCTTGCAGTTTTGGTTTCTGCAACGAAGGTAGCTTCGATAGAGATATGTTCAAGGGTACGACCCAAAACTCTTGCTCCCAAGTACGGCCTACAGTCCCACAGTCATTGCTAGAAGGGATCAAAACAGGCACAACCCGACATGTGCTTCGTGGGTTCAGGCTTGCACAGCTCGGCGTTTAGCTGAAGTACGTGAGGACACTTCCTGGTACAAGCTTGTTGGAGATGTGCACTCTCGAATCTCACAGTCCAAGCCCTGCACGCTGATCCTAAATCTGACACCCTAAACTGTAGACTTAGAATTGAGAGCATTGAAGATCCTATAGTTTTGTTGATTTCTTTTCCTTTTCCATTAGATTCTTCATTGTTTGGGCAAGATCTCGCTCTAGTATTTCTCTTTCACTCCTAAATCTAACCCTTAACCCGAAACCCATTGAGTGTGACAGAGGGCTGCATTGCTCTGCGCCCTGTTTTAGTGAGTTCACGTTGTACGGAAGCCACCATCTTCTTTTGAGTCCTGTGCAAGTACTGTATGTTTACAAGGAAGCCCCGATCGCTCATTCCCTTGTCCAACTGGAGTGTGCTGTAAACGAATTTAGATTAAGATCCCATTCCTAAGTAAGATGCTGCCATCGCAGCCCATGAAAGAAGATCTTCGCCCTTGAAGGGTTTTTGGGATGCGGGATTCGGTTTAGCGCTCATGGTTGGTGTTTGGGTTCCTCCTTTAGGCTTTCGGTTCTCCTTGCGGAGGGCAGGTGCTGTGATTGTCTGTCTTTCTTTTGGTCGTGGCGGCGCGCTACCATTTTTCAGCATGGCTACCCATGGGAATGCCTCACATAGTCTTTATTCACCAGCATTCTTGAAGATGCACATCAGCAGTCGTCTCATGGTTGCCATTCGGGTTATTGGTATTTCCAACTGTTGCCTGCGTCGAGGATGTTTCAGATAGTGACCTTCTTATCAGGATGACAGGCGGATGGTGAGGGTTGCTTTGGGTCTTCATTTTGCAATCCTAAACCTCTAGACCTGAAATCCTAAGCCCAAGACCCTAAGCATCCCTAAGCTTTCAACCCTCAAGCCCTATACCCCAAACCCTGATCCCTGATCCCTAGACCGCATTATCTTTGGTCTCAGCCGCGAGGATCTTCCTTCATGCTGTTGTCCGCGTCGCTACGCCTTGGGCTCAGGGCCGATCGAAGTAGGTTTCTTGAAATTTAGACTTTAGGGTTTTGGATTAGGGGGACAGGAGCCGTTTAGCATGAGCCCCTTCGCTAACATGATAGAATAAAGGCTTCCGAAGCAATGTTAGATTCCCTTGTGAGCGATGTGGGAACAGGACTTCAAATCCAAGACCCATCAAGGCGAGTCAACCCATGCTTTTTGGCTGGGCTGCAGACCATGTTGGTGAATTCCCTGAAGGTTGACAGCATTTGTTGTCCTGTCACGTTGTTCTAATGTGCTTTCGGTACTACGAGGTTTTCGGCACGTTTGTTTGTTGGTCGCGTTGGCAGTCCGGTACTGGGGCAGTGTTTTTGGTCCACATGGCTGTGACAGTGTTGAACATGGGCTGTCAACCTGTGTGCATCCAAACGCCAACGCGCACTCTCACAAAGTTTGTGTGCACAAGGTTTTGTTTCAAATCGCGATCAGACGCTTGTGGCAGATTGTCCATGCTGCGCAGCTGTCGGGAGATGCAAGTGACGGGTTCATAAGTTGGAGGTTGGCTAAGCTGATCGTATACATACTCCCTTGCAAGAACAGCAGTAGAAGATACTCATCCGAGAACGAGAAAGGTTTCCTTCAGTATAATGGCTGCTATATTTCCCCAAAGCTTAAACCCTGAGCGCTAAATACTGTCTAGTATCCCAGGGTAGGTTTGAACATATTTCTTTTACTCTTTATTATCTTTAATCCCCACATATTATCTTTAATCCCCACATCTTATCTTTAATCCCCACATATTCCTTTTTAAGCCATACGAATTTGATTTTCGTAGGGCCCCCAGACCTACCCATTACCAAACCATAGCAGCAGAGGGCCACATGGGCCGGAGCAGTTTCCCGTGGAGGGTTACCGTTCATGGAAGAATTTTTGAACCGTTCAAACATAATCTTAGGATATGTAGGAGATGTATGAATTTGGGAAGGCGGATCTTAGGAATCACATAAATTGGGCGACCCAAAGAGTGCCAAGATTTCCTCTATGAACAGCTCTTTGGCCCGAAGAAGTGGGTAAATGAAGACCGTCAAAACATTGTGGTTCCTGCACGTATCCTCATCAGTCCCAAAATCCCCATAGAAGCCCGGAGCGGAGACCTGAACCTTCAACCCTCAACTCCAAAACCTGTATCCCCGAACCCTACACCCTTGACCCCCAAGCCTCAAACCCTCAACCTCTTAACCCTGAACCCTCAGCCCCAAACCCTCAACCTCTTAATCCTAAACCCTTAGCCCTAGAGGATTCCTGAATACAGGTCGAAGTCTGCCTTGGGCCACCTCTGATGGCTCACTGCGGTAGGCCGGCTCTGGCCTTTCGCCTTTGGCTTTGGGCTTAGGGCTTGGGGTTTCAGTTCAGGGCTCATGTGGGGTTTGGGGTTTTGTTCAGCTTAGGGTTTGTGTAGAGTTTATTGGTGTTTGGGCGTATTCAATGCCATGGCAGCCTGCTTTGTGCCTACCTCTTGGTTCTTGTCGGTTCTTAGGTGCAGGACACAAGAAGGTTGCAACCTCAAGCCCCAAATGACCCTCAATTTGAGCATGAGCCGTGGCATTTGAGAATGGGGCTCCACAAGGTAATCTGGATGCTCATGCCGTAGGCCATCAAAAGGCACATTTCCTTGACTAGCAGTGTTCAATAAGGAATGGAGGCACGGATCCCTATAGTGGCTTTTTTGCAGCCCCCAAAAGACGCCCTAGGATATGCTCTATAACTGAACCCTTTCATTGCATACTATACAAGTAACCACCAGAACCCTAAACCCTAAGTCGTGTATATGTAAACATACATATTGGTTTCCACATTTTTTTTGCATTCCTTCATTCCTTACTTGCCTCCAGTTAGTAGTTCTCTATGGATGCAGCGGCTTGGGAGCCTCAGCAGCAAGAAACGCTAAAATCGCACTAATGTGACATCTCTGCATTGCTTGGATTGCCCGGCTCCTCACTTGAACCCCAAACCGCCCTGAATCACCCTAAGCCACCCTAAACCGTAAAACTGAACTCGACAACCTGTACTGTTATGCAACATGTGGTCTCTCCTATCAAGACACGAAATGTGCTCTGAGATGAGATGAGGGCAACTCAGGATGGCATCAGTAGCGTCAATTTGAACTCTCAAGCTTACCTCCATGATGGTAAGCATTGCCGCTATTATCATCAGTACTGATCATGATCGTTGTGCCCCGACTGTTCCTTCAACTTGTTCATCATCGCTATGACACTTCGAGCCTATCACGCCTACCAAGTCGCAAAACAAAAAGCGAGGTTGAGCCTGAAGACTTTTACTAAGCTCCTTCTGAGGTAGCACTTCCTCCCTGACCTCTTGGAAGCCTGTGCACCTTGCCAGGTCACGGGCCCTTTGCTTCAGGAGCAAGTGAGAGACCCAAAGTGTTTTTTGTCGTTTCCAAGACTTTGCTTGCAGTTCCGATCATGCAAAGTCAGTTTCCAGAATGCCAAAGCAGCCTTCTGCAATGAAGATGGCCATCCGATGCCATGACAGGGATTGTGTCCCGCACACTGTCTGATGATCGTCAAGTCCCACGCCTGCAAGTCAAGGCCAACCCAGCTTGAGCTTTAGCTGCTGAGGTCATCTAGAGTGCGGCAGATGACAGTCTCTGTCCATCAACGCCCGTTTGGACGGGGTGAACAAAAAACAGCAACACTTGACGTACGCAGTTGCCTTCGCAGCAACCCTAAGCCTCAATTCCCAGGCTCCCAAACCCCAAGCCCCAAGCCCTGAATCCCAGATTCTCAGGCCTGAAAGTTGAATCCTGAGCCCTAAACCCCTCCAAACCCTAAGGCGTGCAACTTCCTGACAGTTCTAAACGGACGAGTGCGCTGCGATGTAAAAGGCCAAATGTAAATAAATACCACCATTATGGTCTTTTACTCCCGGTAAGATTATGGTATTGGGGACCTCAAGCAGGCCTTACATACCTTCCAATGATTATTCAGGGCCCTTCAGTACATAATCAGATTTCCCTTTTTCAATGGTATTTCGATTTGATTCTTGATTATGGGTAATCCTTCAGGCCCCCGAACCCTATGCCTAAGCCCTATATACGCACACATCCCCATGTATCCACCAGAACCCCTTCAAATGGAGCGATTACTAGCCACAACGTATTCAAGTAGTTCATTGTTTTGAGTGACCAGGCCGCCTGGCTTTCCTGATTGTTGAAGGTTTGGGATTAAATTGCTGGTCCTTAAGGTCCCTAAACCCTAAACCGAAACCTTTAGTGTATAATCCCCTATCATGATCCCACCAGTATTCACTCCCAACCCTAGGCATCCTAAACCCTAGGCCTCCTGGTGGTTTCTCTCATTCCCTCTGAGCACCCCTTGGCCACCCTAAACCCCAAACCCTATAGCAGTTTCCATTCTCTTCCACTCCCCCACTCCCCCTTGAGGACCCATGAGGACAGGAGTAGCGGAGATGAGCCAAGGCGTTCTGTAATACATGAGCCTAACCAATGTCGGCGCCGAATACAGCTTAAAGTTTAGGATCTACGTACCCAAGTGGAAACCTATACTGATAGATACTGATAGCTTAGGCCTCTTCGGTTTCCATCTCGACCAGTCTTCTGGCTGGGTTTTGGCTCCGAGACGTGGCACAGACGCCTGTGAGTCCCAGATGAACATTTCACACCTCCATGCAGACTACACCCAAGCCCCTTAGACCCTCCCCTCGCCCCCTTGAAGCAAGACTCAAAACCCAAGCTCCAAACCCCAAACCCTAAACCCCAAGCCCGAAACTCTCCAGACCTTCAAGCACACCAAACCACAAGCCCAAACCCCAGAGGTTGGAAACTGAACAGACTTTCTGCGGGAAAACGCCCCTGTATCCCTAGACCTGTCGTTCTCAATCCTAAGCACTAAGCCCCAAGGAGCCCCTTAGAATAGAGCCCACAACAATTCGACAATCTAGTATGTTCCATGTTCTATTCACATCCCAAACCTTGCCATCATTCATGGCAACAAATGCTGCGCCCTGAGCTTCAGCCCTGGAACTACAGCTGCAGGCGCTTGCTTAGCGGGCAAGGTTGAAGGGCAGGATTTCGTTGTTATTGTTGAGGGTTTAGGCTTTCCAGTTTGAGCTTGGCAGTTTGGAGTTCAACATTTAGGGTCAATCGTTCAGCGACATGTTCATGGTTTCGATTCGCAATGTCGCCGAAAGGATATGGGATTGATGATATATACATATTTACATCTGTTTATATATATTTGTACTTTAAATATATTTAGATATACAGTTAGCGAAGTAGCACAACAGCCAGAACACGAGCCTCCGCCATCGTGTAGCTGATGCTGTGCCTCGTCGTGGCACGGTGTGCCAGAATTGGCCGCGGTACGATATGCCCCACGCAGACAACAAACCGAAATACCAATCTCAAGTCTGTTAGCCTGAAACCCTGACCCTTGCAAATCCGGAACCCTAGACCGAAAATCCCAAACCAACCCTGCTGTGGGAGTCTGCGAAAGCACTCGCCTATATAATCCTGAGCAGCGGCCCCTGTACTCCCCCTAAAATCCTCCAACATCCCTAAATTGCTATCCGTAAGCACTATCCCTTTTTCGATATTGTCCTGGCAGCTCTGCAGGGTAAGAGCTGCTGGAATGTCGGCCTTTCGCCGCCGACCCCAGCGCTTGTGGCAAAGGGGGGGAGGGGGTGGGGTGGGGTTTGGATGTAGGCTTACGCAGGGTTCAGGGTTCAGGGGTTCAGGCTTTACGAGTTGAGGGTTTAGAATGTAGGGTGGGGTTATCGGGGCTATTTGGGACACTTCTAGGGATAGATTGTGGTGCGTTGTGACGCTGTGGGTCCCGAAGCCCTAAGCTGCACCAATCGTGTCTGGGTTAGAGGTTTACGGTTTTAAGGGTTAAGGGTAGTATGGGATTTAGGGTGTCTGGGTTTGAGGAAGCTTGCGGCATCGGCATGGATAAACTACCAGACCCTAAGCGATAGTTTCCCTCAACATGGGCACCACAATATCTAGTCCGTTTATAGGTACCCCCAAAAAGGCATCCCTGGGCCTGGCAGCATACTCCTGAAAACCCAAGCCCTACACTGCCCAAATCCCTTATTCCCCTTTGGCTGACCCGACACATGAGTAGCTAGGTCCGAAAAAGCCCAACTTATAACGAATTACATCAGATCTTGTAGCCCAAACTCCACATATTCTCCAAACACTGACTATGTTATCCTGAGAATGGACCCCTACATTCCCCTGGAGAGAGACCCCATGTGGTTGCAGACGAAAAAGCTGCGTAGGATGTCGGCCTCTGCGGCGCGGACCACGGCACTGGTAGCAGGTGGGGATAGGGTTTATATTTAGGGTTCACGCTTCGGGGTGTAGGTGGAGAAATCCGCGACCCGCTATCAAGAATATGTTTTTGGGCCGTAAACCCTCAACCTAAACCCTAAACCCAAAACCCTTCAGGATCTGAGGTTTAGGGTCAAGGGACCCAGTTTCAAGCTACCTGCAGATGGTAGAATGCTTGCAACAGCCCAAGTAGTTCGGTTTTTATGGTTAAGGGTATTGATTGCGGTGGCTTCTGGGCCGCCGGTCGTTCAAGATTTTCTCCGTCAGCTCTATACGCAGCCTTCCGTAATGCTTGAAATCATGGAAGCGCTGACCAGCGAGAGGGGGAGCTCAGCCTTAAAACATCGTCAAGACTAACCTGGACACCAAAAATTGTCTGTTGGGGTTCAGATCACGTGATGGCTTTCCTCTGCTTGCAGACCTGTCTCTACTTGATGCTTGGCAGGGAATGTGGATCCTTTTCTAGATTTTGTGACGTGCCAGGAGATTGGCTCACCTTTGCTTCTACTCCGAAACCCTACGCCACAGACCTTAAATCCTAACCCTAAGCCCTAAACCCCAAACCCGAAACCCCACACCCTGAACCCTAAACCCTAAACCTAAACTGCAGTTTCCCGCACACCCAACCATCCCCAAGCCCCTGAAGCTTCCTTCTGCACAGGTTTCAGGCTAGGAAGGTTCTGATAACAACCCCCTCACCTTACGGTCCTTGAGCTAGAAGTGGTATTGCTTAGGAGGATCCCCCACCCTGTACTAGTGGTATAATAGGAATATAAGAGGACCCTAATATAGTTACCATTATCCCTTATAGTCACTATTACCGGGTGGGAGGTCCTCCTAAGGTATTGAACTATCATTACTTGGGGGGGGTTTAGTCCCTGGGGGAGGGAATGAATGATCTTGCAATTATTATGCAACATGTTGTGAAGGCACAAAGCTTGGTTGCTACTAAGGAACTTAAATTAAGTTACTATATTGGGGAAACCATATGAGTTGGCAAATATATACCCATTATGGTGACTTANNACTTAATTTCAGTTTCTTAACAGCAACACAGAAAAGAGGCACCGGAAGGTGGGCTTGAGTTCTTGCGCGCTGCTGGCTGGCTGAAGGATTTTTGTCCTTCATCACCCATCCCCCCTGGAAGCATCACCCATCCCCCCTGGAAGCATCTAGAAATTAGAGCCCCCAACATGGTGTCCCATACTGCTATTGGGGAAATGATAGGAACCCCTAAAAGGCATCTCACTAAACCCTAAACACTCAACCCAAAACCTGAAACCCTAAACCGAACCCTAAACTCTAGATCCTACATCCTGAACCCTGAACCCCTAAATCCTAAATCTTGAACCCCAAGCCGTGGCAGTCTAAGCCGTTATGGCAGAGGACTTAGCCCCTTGCTTGGCCATGGGAGAGGACGCAAATCCGGAGGACTTGCACTTGGTAAACCAGGCCGAAGCTCCTGGGTTGCTGTTAAGGAACTTAAATTAAGTAACTATATTGGGGAAACTTTATTATTTACTATATATACCCATTATGGTAAGCCTAAACCCTAAACCCTAAACCCATTATGGTAACTTAATTTAAGTTCCTTAAGAGCAACCCAGGCTCAGGCGTGGAGAGAGCAGGAAGCTCGGTTTGCTGTTATGCTATTACAGTATGGGTTTAGGGTTGGGGGATTGGTTTAGGGTTTGGGGTTTAGGGATTTGAGTTTAGGGTTAGGGATTGTGGGTTTAGGGTTTAGGCGGAAATCTTTAATTATGCTGCCGGCGCTATAAGCCCTAAACGCTAAACCTTAAACCCAAAACCCGAAACCTCAACTCTAACTTGCTCTCCGATCCTTAGTAGCAACCAAGGAAAGGGAGCGGCTCCACAAGAAATGTAAGGAGGAGGGGCGTCAGGCAGAGGAAGCGGCCCAGAATCTCGTCCACTTTAAGGGTTAAGGGGTTAGGGAGTAGAGTTTAAGGAGTTTAGGGATTGGGGTTTAGGGTGTTTAGGGTGTTTAGGGATTAGGGCTGTGGATTTAGGGAAGAGGATTTAATCAGCTTTGCTGGGTGTTCGGTCAAGAAAAAGGGAATCAGATTTAGGGTCCGAGTGTCCAAATAATGGGATTAAGGTTTGGGGTTTTAGAATTTTGGGTTCAGGGCTTTGGGCCGGGCTTGGGGTTAGGGGTTTAGGGTTCAGGGTCTAGGGTGTAAGCATTTATTGGGATCCACTCGCCCCTAAACAGCAATGAGGCATCTGAAAGATTTGGATGGAAGGCCTCCCAGCGAGCTTTGCTTAGCCGAGATTCATCTGGCCAGTCGCGTCCCTGGTACTTCGGTATCCACGGCTTAGGGTTTTAGGGCTTTATGACTTAGTGCCTAGCGTTGTAGGGTACCGGTTTAGGGCTGTATTGCTGAGGATTTCGGGCTTCATGGCTTGGGGGTGGCTTGGGATCTAGGGCTTCAGCGTTGGGGGTTACCCTAAACCCTGATCCCTAAACCCTTACACCCCAAAACCGTAAACCCTACACCTGAAACCCTTAAACCATAAACCCCACACAGCTTAGGGCCTGCGCTTTAGGGCCTTTATAACCAAATGCAGTAGTTTCCATTTTCTTTTCCATTCTTTCATTTTCACCCTAAACCCTAAACCCTAAAACCTAGTAGGCTAACCCAAAGGCCAGTTCAGGGCCATTTTTGGTGCATCCCAGGCACGTCGGTGTCCATTCTTTCTATTGAGCTTGGGAAGCTTCCTCGCCTCCACACAGAAGCTTGCTTCGTGTTGAGGGTTTAGGGCTTAGGGGTTGAGGGTGCAGGGGTTTAGGGCTTCGGGTTTACCAGCCAGGAAGGCGAGCATTGCTTCCAAGAAGGGCAAACGGTTATCGTCGAAGGCATCTCTTGGCAAGACGGGGCACCTTACATTACAAGCTCCACTGTCGCCAGGCTCCTCAACGGAGAGCATGATACTTTTCTAAATTAGCATTGCTAGCCCTCCCTGGGTGTCATTTCTTTCTTTGAACATGAAGGTTGGAATTTCAAGCTGCTCCCTGGTGCTTTGTAGGGAAGGTGTCATTTTGATGGACACTGTTCTGGGGCGCTATTCCAAAAGATTTTCCCAGCGTATTAGAGGGATCCATTCCTTCATTCCCTGTGAAGCACCAGCTACGTCAGGACATTGTAGATGGGTATCTATAGTTTCTCCGTTTCAGGTTGACATGTCCCGCACATACCCTCTGCTCTCTGCATATTAGCCTTCTTCAAACCCTAAGCCCTAAACCCCCCTAAACCCTAGACTCTAAACTCTAAACCTAAAGCCCAGAACCCTAAGCCCTGAACCCTAAGCCCCAAACCCTAAACTCTAAACCCTAAACCCTTACTGTAAGCAAGCCGTATGTGAGGGGTGTAAACCTGTCACTTCCCCAATTCACTCATCCGGGGTTTCCTTAAGAAACCCTGGGTTTATAGGGTTTAGGGCCTAGGGTTGAGGGTTAGAGCCAGTTTAGGGTTTAGAGCCAGTTTAGGGTTTAGTTTGGGGTTTAGAGCTTAGGGTTTAGGGCCAGTTGTAGGGTTTATAGGGTTTAGGGTTTAGGCTTGACCTACAAGCAGCTAATTTGCGTCTCTCTAAGGGGCAGCCTTGATGGGGGGGGGGGCATGTAGAGAGGGGGGTGGTTGGGGAATCAAAAGCTTTAAATCCTACCTACATCCAGAACCCCGCATTCTTCACCCCTAGACCCTAAACTCCTTGTCATTCCTTATCCCTAAATGATTCCTTATCCCTAAATCGTAAACCCTAAACTCTGAAGTTCAAGGGAAGACTGAGGTCGTTCACTACGTGGATGAAACCACGCTGTCGCTCCGCGGCCTCCGCGTGGATTCCGCGGTATCTTCCTGGTGCTTAAGGGGGAGTTCAGGGTCGACTGATTTAGGGTTTAGGGAAGCACTTTAGGATTCCAACCTAGGGTTGGGCTAAAGGGTTTAGGGTTTTGACTTAGGGGTGCTTAAGGGAGAGTATTGCAAAGACGAGAACTCCTAGGAAGTTGAGGGCTTCGGCTTTGAGGGTTCAGGATTTAGGGTGCTAAAGGGCTGAGGTTATGTAGGGATTATTACTTTCAAGGATTCAGAACCCAGAAGAAGCAGGAGTTTCGCAAAATGCCCATGTAGGATCCCTACTAGGGACCTTTAACATCCCCGTATAATCACCACTAGAGCTACGCCCAGTCAGACATTCCCAGGTAAACGACTTTGACATTGACCTCACCAAAGCAAAGGTGCACCTGTCCACTGAAACATGGGCTCAGGGGTACACACCTATCACCCACAGCGTGCTCCAAGCCGCGGTGCACACCGCAACGTCTTCAGGACTCGGCCACGTGTTGGAGAGACTGCTGGCGGGTGTGGGTTCCGCCTGGGGTGGGGTGCAGCGATGGGCCGGAGTCGTGGCAGGATACCTGGAGCCCCATGAGCCCCCGGATGCTTCGGAGTCGGAGTCCCGGCAGCCATCCGATGGGTCGGAGCCTGAAGATGGCCTGGATCCCCAGCAGCCGTTACAACAGCAGTTTCCATTTTCTTTTCCATTATCCATATATATATATGTATATATATATATATCCCCTAAATGACCCTTATACAACCCTGCATACTCCCATATAATCCCTGCATATACATACATATATATATATATATATCTCTCTCTCTCTCTCTCTCCCCAAAACAACCCTATATAATCCCTATGTATCCCCTAAACCCTAAACCCTAAAACCCTAAACCCTAAACCCTACGGTCAGGGCGTCTTGGGGGCAGCTTCCGGCGTCCTGAGAAGCTTCAGTGAATCAAGCACCCCAGTTCCGGAGGCCAGTGCCAAAGGCACTTGGGTTATGTTTAGGGTTTAGGGTTTAAGGTTTAGGGTTTAGGGTCTAGGGTTTACGGTTTAGGAATTTGGCTTGTTCCCAAAGTTATTGTTCTTTTTGGGGCCTAGGGTGTAGGGTTATGTAATATAGGTGCCTTTAAAGGGGCTTTAGGGATTATAAGACGATTCTCGGTGTGTATGATACGGGTTGTTCCCAAAATTATGGGCCTTGTTTTGGTTGTAGATTATAGTACGGCACCTGATATTTAGGGGTACCGAAATGGGACCCTAAACCCTTTACCCAAAAATGGACCCAAAGGCACTTTGGACATGGTGCGCGAAGCCTTTTTGCCTCCGCACTGGGTACCCGCCTCGAGCTGCCATGAATCTTGCCTGTCCAGTACCCAGAAAGCCCAGTAT
>CAJNIZ010047683.1:14869-25616 GCA_905231905.1 Symbiodinium pilosum | reverse complement strand
TAAACCTTAAACCCTAAACCTACTGGTAGATGCCAGCCCAGAAGCCTGAACCCCAAGCCCAAACTTGTTACCGGAGGTCGCTTTGATTTTCATCCTTGAGATCGATGACCTCATCTACAAGGCAAGTGCTTCAAGGTTTAGGGTTGTTTTCCTTTCTACAGCCAATTCCTGGATTAGGATCCCAAACTACGAAAGTGGTTGTCTGGGAGCCTAAACCCTAAACCCAAAACCCTGAACCCTTACATTTTGTTTCTGGTTGTTGGGGGTTCCCAGGTAAACCCTAAACTCGTCTTGGGGCCCCAAACTTAACCTGCTGAATACCTTGATGTGGGACGGATCCAGAAGGATCAGACCAGAAACTCTGAAACCCACAGAACCCTGAACCCCAAATCCCGCAGCCCCAGACGGGTTTAGGGTTTAGGGTTCAACACCAAAGTTTTAACGTCTAAATCAGCCCGGACGCCCATTAAACAATAAGCCCTGCCGGCCTTTACTCCGTCCGGAAGTTACACTCTACAGAAAGAACACATCCGTGGCATACCCATCACCCAAAACTTAAAAACCCGGAGCAAGGTCCTTAAACTCATAAATCCTGCCCTTGCAGAACTTCTTGGCGTCTTCCTTGTGTGGGTTTGTCAAGATAATCCGTGACCGTGCCTCAAGTAGGACCGCTTCTGCTCCCATAATCCCTTCAAGTCCCAAACCCTAAACCATAGACCTTAAACCCTGAACCCTATACCCTAAACCTTGAACCCTAAACCCTACTCTCCAGAGCAGAAACCCCATATCAAGTCAGGTCCTGGCGCCTGCACACGCAAAGAAGTATCTGGCTTCGGTTCAGAAGTTCGTGGTAAAGGAGGATCAGCAGATGTACCTGCACCTTGAGCTAAATTTACTGTAGGTTGGGTTTAGGGTTTAGGGTTTAGGGTTACAATCGACCTCAAGATGTTATGGGTAATTAGTATCTAGGATTGTGTATTCGCTTTACCGGTGGGTTTCGATTTTGATGTGTTCTTGTGAATCGTTGCAGAGAACATGCAAGCTTGAGGGCATGAGCTTCATCCGTCTAGGAGCTCAGTGATTTTCTGGGGTTTAGGGTTTAGGGGTTTAGGGTTTAGGGGTTTAGGGTTTAGGGTTTAGGGGTTTAGGGCTTAGGGTTTTATGAATGTGATGTTTTGCCCAGAGTTATCATTAGAAAATGCCCAGGGATGACTGCTGACCTCAGCCTTTTTGGGGTGTCTTGTTGTTGCGGTTACAACTTCAAACTCTAAACCCTTAACCCTAAGTCCAATTTCCTTCCATACCATTTTGGCTCAAGCTGCTTCCGGTGGTTTCAAGCAGTGCTTGCTGGTCTTCCGAAGTCGAGCAGGAGCGTCCCTTCCCACTGTGAAGCTGCATGCTGAGAAATGTGAGTGGTGTCTCTTTCATGTTTCTTTGTGGACTCCGCGCAAATGATTTTGCCCAAGTTTGGGTCAAAACTTCTTTATGACCCGGAAGCTGCTAAACAACAACAACAATGGACCAGATCGCGGAGCCTGATCCAAGACTACATCCAGACTTTCTGGCCTTGGGCTTTAGCCCATTTTACAGTCTGAAACCTGGACCCTTGCAGCGGTGCATGGGCATTGCACCTTTGTGCCATGGACACGCTGCTCTCATGTTGGGCAGGAGGTGGCCCCCGTGGCCCGGGGGCCGACGCAACAGGGGATTTGCCAGATCTGCAATTGCAGGCATGGGACACACTGGTATTTGAGGATGCGGTAAGGTTCTTATGCTCACATATTTTTGGTCATGAAGCCGTCGACTTTCGACGGCGACGGCATGCGTGTGTTGAAATTACTGAGCTGAACAGCAGCTGGCCGCCCCTTCAACTTCGTTCGTGGTGTGTAGCAGACCAGCAAGCAAGTCAGAAGTGAGGGGACGTAACATCCAGCCGAGGCACCCATCCAGAGGGAAGCGAAAATCTATGATCATGTATGTGGGTGGTTGTCAAAATTAGGGTCCCTTTTTGCGTGCCCTAAATATTCGGTGCCGTATTTTAATCGGGATCCAAAAAGGGACCATAATTTTGACAAGCACCCATGTGTTGATGTGCCATCACGAGCCAGGCGCATAACGTCTGAGCCGGCAATCTTGTGTTTGGTTGGGGCTCCCATCGGCACTGCCTAAACCTGGGATTGCAGGTTTTCAGGCCATGTACGAGCAGGGGACGTAAGGTATGAACCGGCAGTGTTATGTACACTTGGGGCCTGAGTCCTGCCTCCTCATTGGACCCAAGTGAAAACATGTTCGGAAGACAACTTCGAAAAAAAAACCAAGCCCGGCCGAGGGTTGGTTGTGGGAGAACATGAACCTAGAAAAACATCACAACACCCGTCCCGGGTGGCAAACCCGAGCCATAAACCCGGGTTGTATGTGCCCCCATTGTACTGGGCCCTACCTTTTCATGTGGTGCTTGGAACCCGTGTCCTTTCTGGATCTTGAAGATTTTGAAGGGGGTATTATGAGAATCGACCAAGGTGGCTGACAACTTTGCCTTGCGGGCTTTACGCAGATTGTGTCTCATGAGAGTTGTGCAGTTTGAGCGATGTTGTCAGTATTGTTCATGAAGGTTCCCGAAATTGTCATCTCTGTATTCCAAATACAGCAATGGCTTGGAATCTAGGCAGTTGCTCATCTTGGGCCCCTTTTTGCAAACAAAATCTTTGTAACATTTCACCGTGTAAGTCACATCCAAACCCAGCCTAAACTCCAGACCCCAAACCCCCAAACCCTAAACCCAAACCCTAGGTTCAACATCTGGAGCCTTGCAAAACTAGCAGCCCTCGGTTTCGTCATCGTGTTAGTCATCACGACCACGCTGATCCCCAACGAGATTCAAGCGGAAACTGGGGCAGATCTTCAGGGTTTAGGGTTTAGGGTTTTAAAATTTAGGGTTTAGGGTTGAGGGGTTCGAGTTTCTCTCCAACTCTTAAGTATTTCATGGAACTTGAAAACACAGGGTCCCACAGCGCAATAAGCTTTTCATGAGGATTCTTAAGCTCATCTTGTTTTTCAAGCCTTGGAGATTCTCTATACTCAACTTACGTGGCGTGAAAGATTGTATAATGTAGACCCATGATTAATAAACCCCTCCTTTTTCCCAAGGCCTTGATATTAAGATCCCGATTATAATCCCCATTACGGGGCGGGGTTTTAGTAATAAGGGGTCTAGATTACCTTCAACGTTTCCAAATCCAAGCTAGTATGGAATCCTATCCTGGTTGCTTTGAAGGGCAGTAATCTTTAAGGGGTCCTTTGGTCCCATGCTAGTTTGGAGGAGTTTAAACCCCACATGAGCTGTAGTCTAAACTACTTGACGGGGGGTTATATGGGGGATTATTTCGGGGACTGGTATTGGAGTTATTGAGGGGGATACTAGGAGTTTAGACTGTAGCTCACAATCCCTAAAGAACCCCTATATCCCACCCTAAACCCTAAACCCCTAAACACTAAGCCCCTAAACCCCTAAACCCTAAACAGTTTAAGATGCAAATTGGCAAAAAAGGAAAGCGTCCGAGCCATGATCTGCGGGGGAAATCGGGACTTCGTCTATGGCTCCCACCCCACCATGGGTCCAATCTTTGTGACGGACACGCAGGATCCGGGGTGCAGGGTCTTGGGTTGGGAAGACATACTGTAAGGCTCCGCAGCTTTGGGATTTCATGTTTGATGTCTTAATTATATGTAGCTTAAAGACCATGGTGATCAAAACCCCTTTTCCTCGCGTCTTGGAAAAGCATGAAATCAACACTGTATCAGTTCGATCAGGTGGTAACTCATCTGCTGCCTGTTGGCTCTGACGAGCAAAAGAACCAACAGGACATAGTCTCACCTCGGAACCGAGCGAGCAGGTCTCCAAATAAGCGTTCCCCATATACTCCAAAATAGTTCTTGACCCTTATTTGCTAAACAGATCCCGAAATGACCCCAAGAAGCGGTTCATCATGTGGGGAATTCTTGAAATGCTCCACAACAGCCACGCAGGAGTACGATTTGAAAAATGCGGAGAACATGCTGCCAGGCGAATGGGTCTAAAACGATCACCATGAGCTTTTAGCGCTAACACGTCAACCCTACAACCAAAACCAAAGTAGACATATCCCAAAAGGCAGATCTAGCAATCCTTTGTTGTCGTTGGGTGCATGAAATAACTGATCAAAAAGCACTGTCTTCGGTTTGGCAGTTCACGGTGCTTCATAGTTGCCAGCTGTTTTTTAGATTTGTGGAAGGAGGCTTGGAAGTTGTCGAAGGGCCCCGTGATTATGGTAAATCCTAAGCCGCAAGCTCCAAACCCTAGATCCTAGTTGTCCCAACTACACACCTACGTACTAACCCTAAACTGGGTGAACTGAATTGTGTGACTTGCACAGGCATTGCCAACTTGGTGGAAGATGTGGTCTTCAACTACAACCCTGCGCAAGTGAAGGATGTTGTGTGGCCTTGCATCTTTACGGTCTAGGGTTTAAGGTATAGGATTCAGGGTCTGGAGTTGGTTGATTCTCAAAATTCTCGGCCCCTTTGGGTTATAGATTATATGACGGCGCCTAATTTTTAGGGCTACCAAAATGGGACCCTCATTTTGGGAACTACCCAGTTGAGGACATACCTTTGGATTTCATTTGTGCAATTCAGTTCATGGTGCTGAGAGTTTCTGTCTGCCCTTGATCGAAAATGAAGGGTTGCATGTGCCTCTGAACTCTGAACCATAAAGCCGAAGCCTGGAAGATGCTGGTGTACTTAGAGGGTTATTTCTGATCATATAGGGTTCATAGGGTTTGGTAGGGTGATACAGGCTTGTCTGGGTCAAGCAGGGTTTTATGTAGATTTTTTTGCTGTTTAAAGCCTTGCGAATCCGGTTGATGAGAGGATTCCAGAGAAGGCAGAGGACCCACCACTCAACCCTAAACCGTAAACCCCAAACCGTATCTTAAATTGCCATACCAGGATCCCGAATGCAGAGCATTTTATATCGTCTGCTTGATCGTAGTCTTTCACAAGACAAAAAACCAGAAGAACAAAAGTCCAAAATAGTTCGGCCACCGCATATACCTCAACTCAATGTGACCTCCGTTTTAGATGGCCGAGCAAGTAATCCTATTTGCTGTACTGTCCTTAGGAATTATTTGTAATTTCCTATTATAGTATAACCCTAAGGAATTATTAAGAATATTCTTTTCATTATAGGTCTAAGGAAACTACAGTTTGGATCAACCAAGTGCAGGATTTCATGTGGCGTTCCACTCTTGCGCGTGGAGCTGTGGCCGCAACATGGCTGTAAGCCTTAAAACCATTCGGGTTTCCGGTTTAGGGTCCAGGGTTTAGGGTTCAAGCCCTAAATCGATTAGCCCTACACCCTAAGTTCCTCAAGCCTTCGCCCTGCATGGCTCAACCCCTGGCCCCAAGTCCCCTAGCCTTGAGCTCTCAAACTCTTTTGCCTGAAGCCTAAATCCTGTGGAAGCCGCCTTGCAAGGTTCGGGTGTAGGCTAGCGTTGAGCTAGTTTGTCTTTGGGATTCATGACAGGATTTTCTTGAACAAAGAGGACTGTCTAGAACCTGTTCTGGTTTTTGGATTTACCGGGGCCGGTTTGAACTGTATCTTTTACAGGTTTTCCCCTTCAATCTCTACATAATGTGCCTACAGTCGCAAGGAATTAAGGCCTTCTTGAAATAGGGTCCCCAAACCTACCCTAGTTTAGGTTTGAGTAGGGACCAGGATGTTCATGAGCCCTGTGGACCCGCCACTCTTCCCGAACAATAACTGCACCCCTTAGCGTATCATGGTATAATGTTGGGGAACGTGTATCATTAGGGGTGTTGGGGGAGGGAGGGGAGGGTCTTAAGTTTGGTCAGGAGAAAGCGAAGAATGTTTTGCGAGTTCTGAAGGTATGTGTCAAAGTATGTTTTTTGATGTAGAATGTTTGGAGTGAACAGCTATGAAGTTCTGTAGCGGGGATCTGTGCAGGGGTTCTGTAGGGTAAAGGGTCATGCGGTAGGTAGGGAAGCACTGGAGTTATAATCAGGTAACACTTTGTAATCTCCTGCACTTGCAATCTTGCATGCCTTGTGTTTTTTGGACATAGACCTATCTAGCTTGAGGGTTGGTCTGTAAGGGTTGCCCACATGCATACTTGTCGGGTTGCCTATTATATGAAGCTTCTGAGCGCTTGCTTGGGGTGATGACTCTTAGAAAAGCTAAACACGGGGGTTTAAACTGGAGCACTAAACTAAGCCCTTCAACCAATCAGGGAACCTAGCTTGCCCTGCAGAGCTGTTAGAACCGGAGTCAGCGCGTATCGCTTACGATGCAGGTGTCCGCCAAAACCACGGCTCATTTGCGAATAATGGCTCATGTTCGGAGGGCTGTACTTGGTAGTTGGTGTATAGGGAGCTCAGCACCCACCGTGCATCAATCCAGCACTTACTTACCTCGGGTTAGCTGCTAATGAAGGATGGACAAGAAACTGGAAACTACTAGAATGGGTTATATAGGGACTACTACAAGGATCCATTCCTTCATGCATAGCTTACCAAAGGTAAGCTTAGGATCTAATAGTTCGATCGTCACTACCGGTGTCAAGCACCATGCTTCACTACCAGTTTCCTGATCCGAAAGGGTTTTGGTAGCCTTAAAATCATGATTCAGCCCATTTAGGGTTTAGGGTTTAGTGCTTATGGTCTCCCTTAAGTAGATAGAATATGGCTTTGGGTATATTATTCCGAGATCCCCGTGTGCCCCGTGTTCTGTCTGCTTCGGTGGGACCGTGGGTGCGTGGCGCTCTCTTCCTGTGCACATAAAGATCCCCATGTACCCCATATCCCATCCACCCCAGAAAGACTACAAGTACATGGCGGCCCCCTCCCGTACACGCAGACTGCCCAAGCAGTTTCCATGCGTTTCAAACTGAAGGGTGGATCTGAGCCCAAAAACCCTGAATCCTATACCTTAAGCCAAAAACCCTTGACCTAAACCCCAAATTCTAAATCCCGAAGCAGACCTACTTAGGAACATTGACCAAAAGAGATGAGGTTTAGGGTTTATGGTTTAGGGTTTAGGGCGGCTTCGTATTCTATTGGGGTGAGTGGGGGGCCTTCTCAGGCATAGTGTAAACCTTATCGCTTTTATGAAGTGGGCAGTTTTGGATTTGAATTAGGGGATACTGTGCTCGCCAATGTGGGTTAAGTTTGTCCCCATCCTTGTACCTGGTTCAAACATTCTAAACCCCTGAATCCCTAAACCCCTAGCCCCCAAAATCCCCCAAAACCCTAAACTCCAAAGCCGCCAAAACCCAAAACCCCAAAACCCCAAAACCAACAAGTCTCCAAATTCAACAAAATAAACAATAAACCCTAAACGCGAAGGTGAAGCACCTTCCTACCGTCACTGAGATGCAGGTCTGGCTTGGCATGACGGAGCGTGACTCGGCGTAGTTTGGGTTTAAGGGTTCAGGGTTCAGGGGTTCAGGGGTTTAGGGTTTAGGATTCAGGGTTTAGGGTTTCGGGTTCAGGGTTTAGGATTTAGGGCTTGGAGTTTAGGGTTAGTTACCCTATACCCCAAACCCTTTACAGTAGGGTTTGGGGCTTAGGATTTAGGGTTTAGGGCTTGGGGATGAGGGTGTGGGACTAAAGGTTTAGGTCTTTTAGGGGTCAGGCGACCTGGGGCTTTGGGCTGAGGGCATGGTCTGCCAAACACCCAGAAGCCTACAGAGTTTGGGTTGAGCCTGAACGGCATACGGTGATGATTTCAAAGTATATGGGAGGCGGCCAACCCAGTAGACCCACGGAGGTAGTATGAGGCATCTGTTTTATTCCTTATATTGAAGTCCGGATACGGGTTTTTGCAGGTTTCGTACGGGCTTTTACGGGTTTCGAAGGGGTTTATTACGGGTTATGGATGGGCTGGAAATTGGAAACCCTGGTTTTGTTTGAAGAAACCAGGTTTTGTAACAAATGCTTAGAAACCCAGTTCTTGCGGAATTACCTGCTTTGAAGCAGGCTTTGAAAAGCCCAAGGAAGTTTACTGAAGTTCCCAGCCTGGGTTAGATGATTAAACATGATTTGATTTTTTGGGGACCCGACAGGCTTAAAACAAGTACTCCTCCGCGTCCTCCTCCCCTGCACAGGAGCCAGGAGCTGTCCAGTCCCCGGCCTGTGGGGGAGTACTCGTTTTATCTCGAGTTTTGTGACGGTTCCGCACAAAAAGAAGGTTCTGTAAAACTGTAGCCCCCAAGCCCCAAATCCTAAACCTTGAACTTCAGACCCTGAATCTATGATCCCTTATGAAGAGCCAATCAATTGGAGTTCTGAACCCCATGGGTTGCCTTTGAAGATTTTAGTTAGCGACTGCCTATGAAGGTGCAGGAAGTCCAATACCTTTAAATGAGGGACAAGTCTCCAAGCATATGAGGGATCCCAGTATCGTTTAAGGTATACTTACAAAGCCGCCCCTGACCCTCCCGATACATGTTGATTTCTCAAAGTTGGGGGGTGGTGGGGGCGCTTCGAATCCGACAGGCTCAGTGGTGATAGCGGCATTCTGGGGGGTCCATTTTTGGGGATTGCGAATTGTAGAGATTCTACAGGTAACCAACTTAAACTTCATGTGCAAAGAATTGTTGGTTTCTATAAATACTCGGACCCCACCCCAAAATGCTGTAATCCCTGGTATGGGGACCCCAAGAATGGTACCCCTGATTTTGGCAAACATCCTTACATGTAGTGACACTTTCTCAGAAGGTACTGTATAGAATTCTTGGTATTGCCACCCCAGGGGTTCCCCTCCGCTTTGAGAAACATCCGAATGACAAAATCTAAGACCCTCCAACCTCAAAACCACAACCAGTAAACCTTAAACCCTGAACGGTTTGCTTAGGAGAGGCCTCTGAGGAAACAGACTTTGGAAGTCGAAGCTATGGGACCGGAAGTTTTTGTATAGGGTTACGGGGTTTAGGGTCTGGGGCGGCCTAAACCGTAAACCCTAAACCCTAAACCCTAAAGCCTAAAGCCTAAACCCTAAACCCAGCTTAATGGTTGAGGATGTCGGAGGGTCCTAGGAGCCCAGCAGTTCTGTGAGCCCTAAATTTAGGGTTTAGGGCTTAGGGTTTAGGGTTTAGGGTTTAGGGATGCTGTAGGGATGGCATCGCAGTTTAATTCAAGTCAGGATTTACCCTTGAAGGACTTCGGCTTTAGTGCTTCAGGTTCGTATTTACGTTTCGGATTTGAAGTTGAGGCAAATTCCCTTGGGTTGTGTAAGGTTTGGGGTATAGGGGTTGGAGGACACCCAGGGTGCGCTTAGGATACTCGACCCTCACGTGAAGACGCAGGAAAGAGCCCTATAAAAATCACCCTACTTTGAGGGGAATGGGATGGATTGCCTGCATGGGGAAGCCCTAAACCCTAAATGCGGGGAAACCTCTTCCTGCTAGCAGCTGGAATTTAACAAGTCTGGCGTCGGGGTGCTGCCGCCTGGATGCTTTGGCAACTTATGAGCGGAGCTACTTCGACTGAGACTTTGAATTCAACGATATTTGGCAAGCCCTAACCAACAAGCCCGAAGTGGCAAACCTCAAGCCCTTCAACTATGAACCGAAAATCCCGGTGAAGACTCAACGATCCAAGTTTAAACCCTGCAGCCCAAACCCTGACTCTGCGAAATGGAGTTTCAGGTTAAGGGGTAAGGGTTTGGCTAGGGTTTGGAGTTTAGCCTAAACCCTAAACCCTACACGCTAGGGTTTAGGATAGATGGATCCACCCAAAACGGAATCGAAAAGCAAGCAACCATTAAACTGGGTTTCTGTGAAGGAACCTCAACTAAGTTGCCATATTATGTGTATATATATATAGATGGGGTTTCCTTTTTCTAGTGAATCAAACTAAGTTCCTTAACAGCAACCCGGTATACGCCGCTAGACCCCAGGGAGGCCAATACGTGAAATTTGGGAATATACCTCCCATGATACTTGGGTGGGGAACATATGAGCCATAATCTAAACTCCTTAAAGGGGGGTATATAGGGGATTGTATAGCAGACTCGAAGCAGGAAAGAAGGGGAGGGGCAGCCACACACATTTAGGGTTAAGGGTCTACTTAGTAGCTGGGTAGGTACACTTTACACTTTTGGGGTTCTTATATTCCCATTCGAAGAAAAAGTGTAGACTTTTTTGGGCCCAGGGAACTCAGCAACCTTAAGCCCTAAACCCTAATAGGGTTTAGGGTTTAGGGCCTTCTAGGCCAGGCACATCAAGGAAAGCAGCACTGGGTGTCGGTCGCCTTGCGCAATGAGATTTGAGAGGGCCTCGCGCAGATGTGCTAACCCTAAATACCCTAAACCCTACACCCTAAACCCCTAAACCCCTAAACCCTTAACCCTTCAACCCTTAAACCCTTAAGCGCTTAAACCCAAAACCCTATATCCAGCGTAGGACTTTCTGCACCGATCGCTCGCGCGAGTTTTGGGAAGGTGACTGGCTCTGGCCAACAGTGGAGCCTGGGCTTGACCCAAGGGTTTAGGGTATCTGGGGTATTTAGGGTATTCAGGGTATTTAGGGTTTTAGGGTTTTGGGTTTAGGGTATTGAGGGTTTAGGGGTTTAGGGTATTTAGGGTCTGTAGGGTTTAGGGTAGGGTTTAGTATCAGGGGTTAAGGTTTAGGGTTCAGGGACTAGGATTTAGGGGTTTAGGGCTCGGGATTTACCCTAAACCCTAAAACCT
>CAJNIZ010047682.1:29811-131921 GCA_905231905.1 Symbiodinium pilosum | reverse complement strand
ACGATCAAATTTGCTTTCTAACAAGTTTTGAGACAAGGTCTACTAAAGTCCAAATCGCAATAATAAAGGGGTGGCAATAATAATATTGTCCGGCCGGAAACGTCCCGATTTTAATAGATTCCCTTCTACTTGTCCTTCTAGTATTACGAGCTGCACTACCTGGTCCTACCCATGTCCTCGTGGTTTATTATTACGACCCCGCCCCTTCCGTAAGCCCAAATCGGAAAACAAGTTCTGGGAATAAAGGGGGTTATTAATGTCATCACAACATTAGACAAGCGCAAAAAAAAACACGTGGGAGCTGGGCACAATCTTGATCCTTTGTCTTGTCCGCCAGCTACTGAAACACAGGGGAACCCAGCAGAACCAGCAATGGGAAGCTACGGTGATCTGAGAGGCGGTCCAACTGGACAGTGTAACGAAGATGAAGCTCAAGAAATGGAAGAAAGCTTCTACGCCTGTTTAACGGACTACCAAGACTACAATCATTTGAAATAAGTTTGTTGGCTGCTGCATTGCTGCACACTCCCATGCCCCGACACAATATTGCATTTGCAAACATCTGATGGCCTACCATGTACCACACGCGCTACTGCCCTCGCTTGAAGGTAGGATTCACCATCAAGAGAATCTGGACGGGAGTAACAGTCACCAGTTTTCAATGGAATTCAAAGGAGACGTAGACCTGAATTCTGAGACCAGCTCCCTGTCCCGGCGCCTTCTTCAGGTCTCTAATGCAGCACCCAGGCTTGAGCGAGAGTTGGCAAAGTTCACCGCTGATGCCAAATATCTTCCTCAGCTACACAGAACACATACGCAGCAGTGACGCAAATGAAGAGAGCTGGACGCGAGACTCAGCCTCAGCAGCAGCAGCAGCAGCAGCAGCAACGCGTCCCATCAAGGGCCGCTGGGCTACATCTCAAAGCCGAGGTCTCCGTTAGAATCATCCCTTACAGCAGCAGACTTGGTAAAAATATGCCTCTCAAGTCTCAGCGGCACTTCTGCACCCATGATGCCAGGCCATCATCGACCAGGTGTCTGCTTCCGATGTGTCTAAGCTGGAGCTGGCTTCAAGTAGCGGATGTCACGGGCAATGCCTCATTATGCTACAGGCAACAAAAAACATGCGGCCCCCCTTCTGAAATGAAGGAGGAAGGGTGAAGCATTGTAAGATCCTACTGCTTGAGCATGTGCGGGAGGTAACACCTGCGTTGGGCCTGGGGCTTCGCTGGAAAGTCTCTGGCTTCTACCGTGCAGCCGGCTTTGGGGTCAGAAGCGTGAGGCCATGGCAACCTGCTGCCCTTTCGTGACAAATTCATCCCTGCTTCTCGCGTGATCTCAGAATTCAAGCAGCGTGAAAAGAGCACCCAAAAACAAACATCAAGCTGCTTTAGCCATCAGATTCCCTTGAATCAAAACCTGCCAAGACCATGCGCAAGCATTCATGTCAGCCTTCTTTTCGATCGCAATGTGGAGAAGTGAGTGCCTAAAAAGGCAGTAGCCTGAAAATGCGGAGCTTCAGGGATGTGACGAAACAGCCCCTGCGCTGCCGCAAGGAAGGACGTGTTATGACAAGGCTTTTCAGCCACGTTAGACAGCGCAGACCTTTCAGAGTCCTGGGCCCTCCTCTTCCAGCATCTGGCTGTGGGTGACTAGCATACAAAACGAATGGAGGCCAGAAACCTGAGGGAGGGCCATGGAAGCTGGGCCTGGGCTTTATGTCAAATTATAGTTTTCGGAATCAATTTGCGAAGACCCGGCATTTGCGCTGCGGGTGCGCTCTTCAAAGGACCTGGCTGCAAACCGCTTAACGCCGACTGGTAGACTATGTTCATCTCCCCGAAAACCACGATCGTCTTAATCATCTGGGGGGAACTCATGGGCTTGCAGATGGACCTTAGTAATTTGTGGCAGGATGCTAAATTCGTGCCCTGAAACCCAAAGACCCTTCGGATACAGTGCAGGCTACATGGATCGACAAAATAAAGGCGCTTCTAAAACATTCTGAGCTAACCCTCTTCTTGGCACCCACGCCATCTTCGTAGAAGGGCATGGTCTGTGGCTTGTTTGTAGCTTGTGCCGCCTAGAACTGCACCCAGCATCGCACACCTCAAATGACGCAATCCGGAAGCTGGGCCTGGACAGCCGCACGGGAGAGAGCTTGCAGATGTTAGTAACTACATAAGAGATGGCACCACAACCACTTGCACCAAGTATAAATGGCCGCGCTTGTAACAGGACTGAAGATGGCAGCAACCAAGAAACATAACATCCATGCTACAATCAGAAGGCAAATCTCTACATAGAAATGCTGCTGTCTACCCAAAGCACCCTGTTCTGGAACAGATCAAAGGCAAATGATCGAATGCAAACAGGCTCAGGGGCATGCAGACAAGGTCACAAACTGGTGTCTGCTCGGCCTCAAAGATAGCTTACTCATGCCGGGCGGACTCATGTCCACTCGATTTATGGCTGCCCTGTCGACTTTGAAACAATTCTGGAGCATCTCAGACACACACAGAAATGGGCGCCCATTTATGGGACCTGGCTAGCTTGAACTCACTTGCCTGCCATACATATTGAAAGCTTGGTCCAGCAATTACGTCTTTGGTATCTCAGACAAATGGCAGAAGCTCTCCCATGTTGAACGGCTATGCAGCACATTCATCCCAATCTTCGCGTCGCTTGCTTGCAATGTTGCAGCAGCCACGACTGTTCACCAGAGAACCAGGACTAGCTTTTCGTTTTAAGGGCACCAAACTAAAGGATCACAAGGTTCTTTTGAAGCTGTGTAGCGGAGGGTCTCAAGTGAGATGCGAAAAACCTTTGAAGCCAAATGAAGCTAGCTTGTCGATCAGACTTGAAGTGGCATTTGTACCCCGCTAAACCTGTACGTACCTCTTCCAGTACAAGCCCTGCGAAGATCCCGGGATATCAGAAGCGTGCGAAGCAGGCTGCAGGCGCCGTCAGCGCCTTCCACTCATCATGACGCGCAGTCCCCCTGACTCCTTTGGTATGGCTCCGGCAACAAGTCCGCTAGCCACAGAGGGGCTGATAATTCATCGATATCGCGAAGCAGGATGCTGTGTGTGCCACTTCTTGCATGGACACGCAACAAATTCATTCTTCCCTTCGAGATGACAGACTCGCACCGCCGCATGTTGCTTCGTTGCTCCCTTTGAGAGTTTTGCTTCAGCGGCTAAGCTATCGAATTCCACAAGTTACACCACGGAGGCTTTCGGCAAATGCGGATTGAGGACTACTGATACGAGAAGACTAGCAGTCGTAGCATATAGGAGTAGCCGGCAGTCGTAGCCATAGCTCTACTGGTAGTACTCGTAGCAGTAGCAGCAGCAGTACTACTACTACTACTACTACTCCTCCTCCTCCTCCTCCTGCTGCTGCTGCTGCTAGTGCTAGTACTAGTACTAGTACTAGTACTAGTACTAGTAATAGTGCTAGTAGTAAAAGCAGTAATAGTAGCAGCAGCAGGAGTAGGAGTAGCTGTAGCAGCAGCAGGTAGTAGTCGTCGTAGTAGTAGTCGTCGTCGTAGTATAGCACCCACGCGTCGGATATCCGACGGTGAGTTCAATCACCATGGCTGGCCTAAAAGGGTGTTTGCTGTGGCAATTCCTCAGTCTTGCTGATTTGCTACCTGTTTTGGCACTCGACACGTTTTTTGTCGTTCGATGCGGGAGTTCACTCATGTTGATACATTTGTGCCTTTTCGCAGCGGGAATTCCACCATTCTCAGTAGACCATGGCATCCATTTCTTTTTATCCGGATAGCCAGCATGCTATCATCCATGTTGCCTCTGCATCCCTTCTGTGCATGCTAACGGTCCATGTTACCACTGCATCCACTTCTTTACATCCAACCTCCATGTTACCTCTGTATCCACTTCCTTGCATCCTGATAACCATATTAGTAACATCAATGTTGCCAGTCCATGATTTTTGCAGTCGGAAAGCCAAAATGATAACATACATGTTACCAATGCAGCCATTTCTTTGCATCCGGACAACTGACACGCTAAAGATAACATCCATGTTACTAATCACACTTTTGCGAGCGAGAACTGGGATAACGTACAAAATGTCGGGGGAGGGGGGGGGGGTGCATAGAGCAGCAGCAGCAGCAGCAGCAGCAGCAGCAGTAATCATCTGCAAACAGGTCAAACGCTAAAAAAGGCAGTTGAGAGGTCATGTTGCATCTGAATCACCATTGGCATGAGGTCGGGCGCGGTCGTTGCAATTGGCCCAAAACCTAGTTTTACAGTGGAGGGAATCATAATGTTGACTTCGAAAGTACCATCAGGAATTACAGCTGTGTGCCACCTCCGCTGTGTTTCTTGGCAAGGCGCAGGTGGATCGTTCCTTCCGCTTTCTAAACCACTATGATACAAGATTCATGAGTCAAGTTTCTGGTGCCGCGGCTTAACACACATGAGTGCTCACATGAATTCAACCTCTTAGGTAAAGCATATCCTGCGTACTCACAGGATTGACAGTATCCAAACTTCAGCCTTCATCCAAAAGCCTTCACTGAGCTAAGTTGCAGAGCATAAGCTTCAACACAAAAACTTCGTGAGGTAAACCCCCAGCAGTGGTTTCTTGAGCTCTGGGTCTCAGGCCAAGCCACCCAAACTCTGAATGCTCGTGCCCATTGACGCCATGCTTCATTGGAAACCAACAGCTACAAACCCTACATCTGGTACATTCCTGTCCACACAAACTGGCAATGTAGCCCCTGTCAGTTCCCAACAGCTGGAAGAAACTAAAACCAGGCGAAAAAAGAGGCTGGCCCATCTTCATCGGGCTGCTCAGGGAGCGCAAGATCCTAAGAGTCAGGTCCAACATATTAGGGGCTCCTTTGAAGGATGTGTAAACAGTAAATACGGTTGAGGGTGTTCGAAAGTGGCAGCCCCTTCTGGGGAGTGCTTGTACTGAGAATTCTTACATCTTGAAATACCCCAGAGGAAGCCAGGAAAGCCTTCCCAGGAAATCTACGTGAAGAAGGAGAGTTCTTGGTTCGACTCTGGGTTCCTTAGCAAAACTTTGGGCGTGTGGAAAGGGGTCATTATCTTTGATGAATACACATTCCGGGTCTGCGATGTCTTGTGAGACTATAATTACATGGTTCAGAGAGGTTTACATGGCCTGGAGGGTTAGCCTCACTGTAATCTTGCCAAGAAGCCTCTGGTCACCTTAAGCAGGATCAGAACCCCTGACCAACATCCGTTCAACAGGAACGCAACCGTTCGCACTGAAAACACTTAGCAGAACCAAGGAGCATCAGACAGAAACGAGGGCGCGTAGATGTATCCCAGACCGGGCATTGCAAACAGCTAACAGTCAGGGATATCTCTAGAGTTAGATTTGGGGGAACGAATATTTCGTGACATTGTGGCCCCAAGGTTGTTGGACTGCCGTGCCAGAGTTGGGCAACTCTTGCAGCAGATCCGAGATGGAAACACAACACGACATGGGCTGAATGTGGGTAACCAACATATGACAATGCTTTTGAGGCTTTCGGGGCGTAGGGAGTGTCTAAACCCACTGACACGAGGCAACGCATGCAAGCAGCCATCATGAAGAAAAACCTTACAGCGCTTCCATAGCCACATGTTTTTAGGACCCCGGCTACTGAGGGGCCATGGACTCATAGGGGGAACTAGTTGTATTCTTACGCATGGATTCGCAGCACATGCAGTCGTTGGAAGGAGGTCGAAATAGGAACTGAGCAATTGCAGCCGCGTTGCTACGGACACCTGAGGCAATGAAGCTGCCACTGGGAAGTTAGCAGCCGGACTTGAACAGCTACAGTCGCGTCTCCGACAACCATGGCTCCCGTACTACTGTAGCACTCATGTCACTGAGAAGTAGGGCTTGTGACAAGACAAGCTGACTTGCACGTGTCGTCAAAGGCGTGGATGCACCGCATGATCGCATGACATGAAAACCACAAGGCTTCTCCCATGCACCTCGCCCTTGTCCTGTGCGCGGGCACGAAATGAATCGCCCTGGTTGCAGGTGTTTAAGAGTAATTATGTGGATAGGCAGGAATGCCATGAATGGCAATGGATCAATAGGCAGCTCCCCGTTCATATGAACCCCTTCAAGTCGTTCACAGCAAACATTCCGTAAACCTTATGAGAGTTCAAACGAATGGGCCAACAACGTCTGATCCTAAGGCACAATCGGAGTAGACAAATGTGGAATCCTGGCTCCCAGGTTGTAATGCTGCAGTTGTCAAGAAAGCAGTGTTCAGAGGGCTGAGACCCGCATCGAGCGTGCTGCCGCTACCCCTGATATGCCCCGATATGCCCTGATAGCAGGCACCATCACAGCACTGAACCCATTTCAGGCATGATTAGTTTGACGATTTGCAGCATATCCGGGAGCGTGATAGATCACAAACACCCTGCCACCTGAAACAGAAGATCCGTATGAAGGACAATGCTGGACCATGGAAATTTCCACCGATAGCAGGGATTACTGTCGGGTCATGTCGGGTCACTATTATCGCAGTGCGGGTGGTACACCCTCAACCCTCGATGCTACCAGCGGCCTTGGACAATGCCGGCCGATGCATGACACCGTCGAGGCGGAGCTGTGTGCCGTCGAAACGGATCATCTGGTGGAGACCTTGGCTTCAGAATTAGTTGCGTGGCTTACAGCCACCCAGACAAGCTGGTAGGAAACTGCTGCGACGGGCCGGGCGGATACTATGAGATTTCATGGCTTTTCTGAGTGGCAATTTATTACGCATGACGTCCCAAGGGAGCAAATCGACGGCCACAGACCCACAGCCAAACACAAAACAGCCTCTACCCAAACATTCTGCTGAAAAGCTTGTTCTTTAGGCACGCGCAATGAAATGCAATTCTGAGCTCCCAGCGGTGCCTACGCAACCAGGAGACCCAGACAGTAGCATCCTAAGCCATCCGCCAAGGCATGTGACATGGACAAGGAGGGTTACCTTTCGGTGGGCCCTGTGTACATGTATAAGGTCATGAGGGTGTGATGACTTCTGTCAACGAGCTTCCAAGCAGGAACAGATTCTGCGAAGGTCAGTGCACCGTTAGCTGCCTGACAAAGCGCAGCATGCAAATGCCGAAACGTGATCGAGTCAACTTCTTATGTGAAAGAACGACATCTCATAAGTCTTTGGATTCTTGATTGAGGTCACTACTCACTACTCTTAGCGCATCCAGGAAGTGGCAGGACACCCTGCATGCGTAGAAAATGTTAAAGCCCTGGCCCACCAAGGAAGGCCAAACAGGTTCTGCAGTTGCCATCCACGACCTGCAATGGAGCCCAAGTCACATCTCCTCTTTCCTCCTCCTGGTCCTCTCCGTCTTCAGTCTCCGCGACATACTCCTGGCATTATCAGGCACGATCGGGATTTCTTGAGTCTGAACCCGTGCGATGCATCTTTCCTCGTGCTTCTGGTTTTACCCGGGCTACCTGGGTTTGAACGAACTGGACAGGTTTTGCCTCATGTTGCGCTGGCAAGTTGAATACCTGGACTGCATGCTGCGTACATTACGGAATTAACTTGCTTTCAGCAGACAGCGAGCCGTCAAATGTGGATCTTCATGTGAAAAATGTGAACAAAACGCAGGCCATGTCACAGCAACAGCAGGAGGCAGATATATGTTGGGAACCCCCATGTGAAGGAATGGCTTCGCCAAACCCTGTGCTAGGTCACCCAATGTCCAGTCTGGAGCCGATAACAACAGATAATGTTAGTCGAAGCCGCGGCCGTGGAGCAAGCCTCCAAACTCGAAAAGCCTACCAGTATCTGCAAATGTCAGCACTACCTTTCAGCTTTTTGTGCTCCATCCCACGGTCACCATCAAGTGGAATGCCTTATCGCCACCAATCAGGAAACCAGCTGCAATGTAACGTTGTGCCCGGCGTTGTTTTCAGCAGTTCTGGAAAGAGAGGGCTTGGTGCTCACTTTACGAGCAGAAATTCCAACGTCTGACGGCTTCCTTTTGCTGATCTCAAAGTGGATGCAGGCTTGTGCTGGCACGCGTCCGAAAGGCCCCAAAAACACCTGTAGACAAAAGATGCAAAAGGAGGCCTCCTGCTGCTCGAAACCGGCCACTGAGGTGGCCAGCTCGGACCGAACCGGCTTCTGGACAAGTGACTTGCCTTGGCTCAAGACTTCCTCTTCGAGTGGGTTTAGAAGCCTTTGTTCGCTTCTTGGGAGCACCAGGCATGATGCAAAACTATGGGACATGAACTGAATCTGGCTCACGCATGGCAGCTGTTGAGTTTGACAAACTGATGAGCAAGGACCTCTCAGTGGCTCTTCGACTTGTTGGGCGTGAGGCTGGTACTGAGACCACTACACCACTACTTGAGCATCATGAAAACAGGGCAAAACAAATAAACACAAACACTCACACACGTAGTTGCGAAGCACATTAGCGAGCCAAAGCTGCCACCTTCGTTGCATCTCTTTGCTTATTCCTTGCAGCGTCTAGGGAGGCCTCGGGCTTAGACGAGCTCTTCCATACGGTTATACCGTTTCTGCATTGTCTTGTGCAAGCTCTAGACTATGAGATGCAAGAGCATGCAAGTTCTAATCACGCCGGCAGGTGGCGGAGTGCGTTGTCGAAGTCCCTGCACTTGGTCTTGATCACCTCATTCCACCAGACATTCATGAGCCAGCGGCAACTGGATTGTAAAGCAGGCCCACGTTCTACAAGCAGAGGGCTGTCGACACGCCTCAGTCTCATTATCAGCTGCGTCGTCGTCGCCATGATAAGATGGTGTAGCCATCCCAAGCCACGGGTGTCCAGACACCGCATTTCAAACTCGTGCGCACTCCAAAGTGGGCAAATACTGAAAGAGGAATAGTATGCAACCCATTATCCCTACATCACCTATATAACTCCTATATGATCCCAATTTAGAATGGTAGCTTCCATCTTATTTTCCCTTCTGCCTACCTATATACCGCCTGTAGTAAATAGCATCACAAATGGTGATGCGAACTCATTCCTCAGATGCCGGCGTCCTCGCTGTTCGTGATAAGGAACCTGAAAGGTGAACTGCTACTATACTGGGTAGTTGATATTGGGGATGTTTTGGGGGTTATATAAGGTCATCTCGAGATAATATTGGGATAAAACACGATTATATCGGGATAAGGGAAAATAAAATGGAAACTACTATTATATACTGGGTTATATAGGGGTAATGGAAAAGAAAATGGAATCTACTATATTACAATAGGGATTATTGCTACCATGCTGGTAACTTCAGGGCGTGCTGCCCGTCCGCTTTCACATACAGAAGCCCTAAATCTAAGCAAGAACAACCCAATCAAGACTTGGATGGTGTCACGGACGCCTATCGACTGATGTCCAGCAATGCAAGCCGCAAGCCCCTCAACGAAAAAGCTCCCAGGAGTCGGAGTTGCAGCAACCTGGGCCCTCGTCTCTTCTGATTCCTACTAGCTTTTAGAGTCCATGTGCAGGCTCTGAATAACAAAATGCATTTGTGGAAAGTGAAGCCGTTATGAAGGACAAGTCTGTGTCTGGGTCTATCCTGGCTGTACGGGTCAGAGTCATACAAGAAACTCCAACGCTTCCAGCGCACCCATTGCTTGAGACCTTCTAAGCAAGACCACTGACTTTCTGGCGCCTGTCTTACAGCACTTTGACGGTCCAGGGCCTTCCCGAACGCTGATATAATTCAAGCCGCGTGTGGCACCGAGGTGCGTGACAGCCAAAAGCGGAAGCCGAAAGATCACAAGCCATTGCACGCGTAACCCAAAAATCAGACGTCTATAGACGCCTATAGAAATAGGATGCCTCGTTGTAGAATACTGTAGCCATCATATATCGTGATTATGGGGACTCCCAGAAAATGGCCACCAACATTGTTGAAACCCCCATGTCAAACCCCGAGCAGCCGGCCTCTGGTTCACCAGCAAGCCAGAAGGCAGCTGTCGCAGCATCCTTGATATGAAGACTTTCAACTCAAGCCTTGGAAGCCTGGGTTTAAAGTTGTAGTCATCTGCTGGGTCTCTCTCTGTTCACCAGACCGACAACGGCTATGCGCAGTCTCGTGAACACTTTCATGAGCCCGGAGAGTTCAAAATTTTAGAACAACTTGCACACAGGGATGCATATTTGGGGCTTGAGTGTCTCGATGGATCAGTTCTCAGTTAGACTTCGAACCTTCCATCTCCCGGGCCCTCTAAGTTTGTTTGCAGGATTCCCCTACTGATGATCTCCAAAGAAGTGCAGACGCAAGAAATCCCACCAATATCCCATGAAAACTTGGCATCCTCAGTGAGTCCTGAATCCCGCCGATTAACCGTTGTGAAGTCATGTGCCAACAGCTCATGATCAAAACTCTGTATGCAATCCAAATCAACTCAACATTGAATCCAAGCTGAATCTGATACATTACTATCTTAAGAATGCACTACAGTATGTCTTACCCCGACGTCCAAGTGACGCAGACAAGGAGAAGCTGATAGCACGACAGTTGCGCTCACCTCAGCGACCATGCCACGTAAGAGCTCAAGGCTTGGGAAGTGCATTTACAATGGGTTATAATAGGTTATAATGGGTTACAATGGGTTACAATGGGTTACAATGGGCTATAATGGGATTTCTTGCTCCTGGCTCTGGCTCTCCTCGGAATCTCCAAGGAGGGGTTCTGGGCAGGCTGGCTATAATCCAGAGGGCAGGCAGCTAAGGGTCCAAAGTTGCAGCTGCCTGGTCTAGTTTCTAGCAAGTTGCTACAAAAGTGTAGTTGAGACAGTGGAGCCTACGGCGCGTGCCCCAACCAAGACTTAAAGACACCTGACGCAGCATCCAGGCAAAGTAGCTGACACCCTCCCTTGCTTGTCGGGTGACAGTCTTCAAGGATCTTTTATACAACCACGCAAGGCAACCTTTCATCACGGCTTCAGCATGCGGATGTAGGCAGAAGCTTGCATGCTGTATGAGACCATGTCTCGTTCCCCATTCGGAAGCTTGTAAGTAGGGCACATGTATGTAAAGTATATTATCTGGAGTACCCCAAACGAAGTTCTAGCACATCATAACTTACATGTCCTTACAAACATGATTATCCTGTTTATGACCCGTATCAAAACTGCTGCTCAGTAACCTCGAAGTTCTCGGTCTTAGGAAGAGCAAACCCTGTCAAACTCATCGAGGAACTGACTCCCTCTAGTCCACTCTAGCCCCCTTCCATATGACCGTACAAAACAGATCACAGGGAAACAAAAACCGACATCCATAATATCTTCTGGACCTGGAAAATGGTTTTGAGGGGTGGACTGGCTGAATTGGTAGGATACTGGGATAATGATTCCATCTCACATCAGCACGCGTTCTCAAACAAGTAGCGGAGCTTTCTTGTTTACATGTCGGCTCGAGCCTCTAGTGAGAAAAAATGTTGAAAGGTGCCAGCGCACATGATGATGGCCGTCCGTGCATCTGCCATTAGCAGGATATCTCAAGTCGGTAGCATGTAGGAGGCCCCTCAAGAAACCAGACCCACATACACAGCATCCGAGCTCCGCACGGCACTCCAATGCAAGATTCGCTATGTCCCCGTCTTCCTGATTCAGTTCCAGTTTTCCTCAAGTCTAGCACCAATGGGCCCAACATCCTCTAAGACTCCAAGGATGCCACAGCACCCCAATCATGAGATGATGCGTCAGAAAATTGTTGCTTTGGGAAGGTTGCCTTTGGCACTGTGTTGTTGTGACGACTATGGGCCCCTGCGACTTCATAGCACGACATGCAGTCAGAACGTGTAGGTAGAACCGTGCCTCCCAAGCAAAACCGCACCCACAAGGCGTAAACAAGCTTCATAAGAGCTGACGAAAAGAGATTCCCAGCTCACGTCTGAAACATGGGATATAGGACTCCTTGTGCCATGTCTAAACTTCGCGGCCGGATAGCCCTAGCCAGCAAATTGCTCATCGCAGCCATCCTTGAATTTCTGGCAGGGCCTTTAAACTCGCGGCTTTCCCTGCGAGCGAACGAAGTACGAGTAGCAAGCAGGCGCTTATAAATGAGAATCCCAGACTATTGCTTCGGATGTCAGGAAAACGTGCTTTCCCCACGGGGCCTCTCACGAGCCTATCAAGGGAAACATGGATGAAGAAGGGCAGTACGATACAAGGCTGGAGATGCCCTTGCAGTTGTCCTAGTTGTTACCAATTCCGGCCAATGTACAGGGGCTTGACTGTAAGCGTGCATCAAGAGCAGCGAAGAAAAGCTTATCGAGCATGTGCTAAACAATCGCAACCCCGTCCTAAACATGCTCCAGCTTCTCTAGCACCACTGTTACTGTCCCTGACACCCAACTCTCCTGATGCAGACATCTATGACATTGGGATGGCCTGACCGCGCAAGAGCAACACATCCTGATGGCGCAAGGCGCGTCAGCTTTGGAATTGGCTAGTTTCGAGACATCCGCGGTTGCCGTAAAACAAGTCTTGCACTCTTAGCCAAGCTTGTAGGACTGGTTGAAGCTACGCTGCGATTTGCCTAACGGGTGTGAAGGGATTGTGTTGCGTATAAGGAGATGCTGTAGACTAAGCTGACTATGGCGTCGGCCAACGAGGGGTGCAAACGCTTGGAAACACAAGACAACATCCGCTCACTCCCTAGCCTGCAGAGAGAGAGAGAGAGAGAGAGAGATACTTCAACAACTTGCCAAGGCCAAATGACCCTGCAACATCTGCAAGACATTGTTCCAGAGCCCCTAGCTCTACTGCGCTGAACTGACCAAACGCACTAGCAACAGGAAGAGCCTTCATAGAAAACATAGATAGGCGTTTTACATATGGACATTGACTGAGCTCCCCTCAGTGCATCTTCGGAAATTCGAAGGTTGTCTTCACTACGCGGCACCTCCGGGTACGCGGCCGCGGCCGCGAGAATTGCCAGAAGTGCCTTGGTGGTGGGCATATTGACGCTTAACAGCCTTCCGACACATTCCGGGGGTCCAGGCATGTCTGTTGCGGGCCTCCTGGCACAACTCGACATGGCCCCCAAAACCCTCACCACGCTGAGACTTCCAAACCCCGGCCCCACTGCACACCCTCAACCCTAAAAAACAAGCACAATGCAACATAAATTTCACAACTAGTTCGTCCTTGGGCTTGCTGAGAAGTAAGGTACATGAGCCCTAGACCTTGGCAGCGCTCTAACTTTTCTGGATGCTGTACCTCTGATCGTGCAGGCCAAGCCACATCGAGCTTGGCCGCAGCAGGCCGCATGAAGGCATAGACCTCAAAGGAAGTAATAACTGTAACTATCACCCGTTTAAAACCATGCCTAGGGGGAGACTTAAGGGAACTTGCAGCACACACAGCTCCGGCCAAAGGCTTGGGGCAGATTTACACTGGGCTGCGAAGTATTCGGATGCCTGCCTTATGCACCAAGCCACAACCAAAGAAAACAAAGTTTTCCGGCTTTAGGCTCGAGCATTTCGTGCTTTCAATGTGTCTACCAGCTTGCAAATGTATGTGCGAGTGTCTAGATTCAAGAACACTGGCAAACACAAAGGTGCCAAATTGCATCCTGTGTCAGAAAGACACTTATGAATGAAGTTGTCCCATCCTTTCCTGCTCTGGGGTGGGGCCCAGGAAGTGCTCCTGCCAGAATGAAAACTGGCTACACAAGGATGGATCAAGGCTTAGTCAGGATGTGACCTTGAAGGAAGGCAGGTATCTTGGCTGCATGGTCATGGTCTCACAAAAATTGGCCCTTGGAGAAGGTGCGGAAGTAGTTTGGCGCGTTGGGCTTGCATAGCTACGTAGGTTTACCTGAGAAATGTTTCAGGATGCGGGGGCCCCAGCCTTGCTTTACATCTACATGTGGCAAAGAAACACAAAACAGAGGGGAGGACCCCGAATTCAGTCTAGCAGCACGTCCATCTAAGGTGAATCTCGAACCCCCTGCCCCCATTAGCCAGGCTGCAGCGCCAGTGTGGGTTCCTGGCCAGCCGAAAGCATCAAAGAGCTCTCTAAGCCTTGGCTTGAAAGAATGCTTTTGGAGGTGCAAGCTTGGATCGTAGGGTTAATGGCATCGAGGATGAAGAGCGAAGAGCGAATTATAGGGCTCAAGGTCTGGCGGTGTAGCAAAGCTTTTCATGTTCTGAACTTCATGCAGCCGAACCTCCGGACGAAAACATACACCCCTGCTTACCTCATCTACTTGGCAGAAGTGCGGAAGTTGGTAACGGACCACCTCGAAACTTCCCATTGAGTAGGTTTCTCTTCGGCTCACATCCATCCTTGACGGAGAGTGGTGATTTTGTATTGCATGAAGTAAAGCAAGAAGTGGGCACCCAAAACTCAACTACATCAAAGGGAGCTACTTGCGACATCCCTAGGCCGGGTTTATCAAAAGCCGCTTGCTTTTTCCCACGCTCTCGCCAGATCGCGTCGCCGGCCGCGAGGGAACCTCCAGGGGGGTAGGATCATCAAATGTGTTTACAAATCATGTGTGGTTCGGGCGGTTTTGCCTTCATGCTCCTCGCGGCCCTGGCCCAGTGAAAGGCAGGAGGATAATGAATCTGCAAGCTTGCCATCCAAATGCGGGATCACATTTCTTTTTTGCGTGACTCTCCTCGCAACAGGCGCGCAATTTTCTGAGGCCGAAGGCCCTTTGAGTATGCAAAGCTCGAGAAGCTGAAATGAGAATCGTATCAAGTTTGCACGCTGCGCGCCAGCACTCTGCCCCTACGCTTCAAGGTGCTTGGTGTCACAGCCTTCTCCGCCACTTCGAGCAGCTCCTCACGAGTAGAAACATGGCAGACGACTGTAAGATCCTTTGTTATGACTGTTGCTATTCCATCAATATTTTCGACCGAGGTTAGCGTCTCTAACGCTGCACTCATGTCTGCTGCTGGGGCCTGTATTTGTCTACAACTTGAGAGAGTCAAGATCATGAGTGCACACCTGATAGCAGTGGGTCCTGGGCCTCCTGAACTGTGAGCTTTGGAGCTATCTTCGAGGATTCTGGACGATTCCCACTGGCCCACCCGCTAAAATGATCAGGGCCCATCATGAACTCGCTTGCTCAAATTCTGGATGGGGTCCCTGAAGACGCCAAAGCTGCGCCCCTTTGCAAACACATAAATGGCTGCAGAAGAGCTGATTTCTGAAATGTGCCAGACACCTGCCTCCAGCGCCATGCGCTGCCGGGGGTCCAGGCGCGCAAACCGTGTGGCCATGTCCTCGCCTCACACTCATCGAAAGGGGTTTTATTATATAGGTGATTGTAGGTGTTATGTAGGGGTATAAGAAAAGAGAATGTAAACCACTGCTTTTTTGGGGTTATAAAGGTGTATATTGCACAAGGATTGTGAGGGCATAATGCGAACCCTCTCGAATCTGCCAAGAAACACCAGGAGTCGACCGCATGGATCTCAGAAGCGTTGCCGCTGACCTGTTTTGGACATGGGCTGCAGGGGACCCTGGCCCAGGGGGGCGGCAAGGATCTATGGCTTTGGGAACGGCCAGGTGGTTTAACATGGTAGGGGGAACTACCTTGACGAAACATTCATGACACTGGGGGATCGCATGCAATAAGCAAGGCTTCTCTGTACTTCTAACCCAATACAGTATGCTGTCAGTTGTAGGTTCATAAAATCCGCTTGAGATGCACATGGCATTTTAGCTTTGCCGCTCTGCGCAGGTCCAATTAGACACCGAACCTCAAGGTGAAAATCCACCAAAGCCTGCAGCTCAAGCAGGACTCCCACCAATTGCAGCAGCTGCCACACTGCAAAGCTTCTTGCTGCTAGTGCTGCCACCTTCCTTGACTCAAGCTTGTTCGTTCTATGCTCTACCCATTTAATATAGCGGCCGGCATCGTGACTAGTAACTAGTACTTCTCGTGCTGATGTCGTTGAGGCTGCCTTGTGCGGCAGCTGCCAGTGGAATGCAGCGTTTGCTCGCAGCTTTGCTGCACTCTTCAGCTTGCAGGTTTTTTAAATTTTGTAATTACGCGCAGCTCTGGTGGCTGCGATCTTGAATTAAATAAACAGAGGGTCCCATGGCCAGCACGCTTTGAATATTTGCTTCACTTCTTGAGCCACACATCGCCGGTGCTCCAGGTGATGGAGTGCTGGGCCTCCAACCGAATCTTCCCGAAGTAGGTTTGCCCGTCGACGGTTAGAACCAGAGTATCTTTGACGTTGGGTGGTATGCGGCAGGTGGTGACGCGTGGCAGCCAGCCGACGCTTGCCTCCAGAAACATGCCAGACACAGCCCCAACGTGGCGGCCGCTCTGCTGACAATACCAGCTGCCCTGCAAGCATTGCAGCACATGCGTCGCCAGCGCCTGTGCAGTGCAGTGCCGAGAAGAGGCTTTAGTACAAAAAACGCCAAGCAGAGTACTTCAAAATGTTGAGCCCTTGTCATCCTATATGTCGATACAATCTCTCTGGACTTGATGGGCTTCGACATATCTGTTGCCCTACCCTTGTCTTTCTGCCGGTTTTCCCAGCCTCATCGTCCGATGAGAGAGCAACTATGGGTTCCGCAAATACGCTGAAGCCAGGCACCGTGCGATTGACCACCTTGGCCGTAAAATACTAATCCTCTCAGAGAGATTGAGTCTACCGCCAGAGGGCCAGCTCCCTGAAAACAATAACAATTGCTGCTGCTACTTGCTGGCTGTCTTGCAGATGCTTTCACTATAACAGTCTATCTGTGCATCTTCAGAAAACCTCGTAGAAGACACCGTTTCTTACTCTAGTGTAAGTATATACAGTAGACATTGTAAACCTTGCATGTCACTAAAGCGAAGGCACCAGCTCTGCACGCTCCATCCCTGACACCGTACAGCAGATTGAGCATTTGCCAGCACATAGCTCAAAAGCCATGATACCTTCTGATTCTCCGTGAACTTTTGCGAAATGCTCAGGATCTAGAATTTCTGTCTGGGATACTGCGAAAATCATGGAAGCCTGGCCAAAAAGGAACTATAAAGATGCGAAGGTTGACTGCTCAGGATCTACTTAAACAATCGTGTAGCGGTGCCAAGAGACTAGTTCCTTTCACGGCGCATGTTGGTGTCAGGGTCCAGTCCGGCATGAAGTGAGCTAGTCTACTGCGTCGTGCTTGCTGTAGTCATGGTCTGGCCCGCGGCTGCAGGAAAGTCAGCTTGCGAATGTGCAAATGTGCAGTCGCATAAACTCACACTTTGACATGCGCAACATGGATCCTCGAGGCCTCAATACTTCACGGAGATTGGAAAACTTCCCATTACGTGAATGCTCCTTAGGTCATACAGTGAAGTGTCCAGGTAGCGTGTGACAACCTGGGGTAATGCCCTCTTGTCATGCGACAACTTCAGACTTATTACCATGAAGCGTCCCTGCGCTATGGCGTGGTCATCACAGCCCTAAATGATGTCAAACGAGCTGGAAAGCAAAAATGTCGCTCTCTTCGAGCTAGCGTCTTGGTGGTTACTAATACTGCTCTCCCTGCCTGGGCCGGTGGCGTACGAAGGGTCAGGACATGGTCCTCCAAGGTTGCGGCTTCACGGGCATCTGGCTTGGGGTTCAGGATCCCTTCTGTGTCCTGCTGAGGGTTCCACCTAACCAAACTGGAAACATTTCAGATCAAGTGCTTCAGAAGATCTCAAAATCTTGTTTGCTTGCTGTGAGAAGTGTATTCCAGAAGTCCTCCGCCGGAGCACTCTGCAAAGCATTGGCCTGCAGCGTGGCAGGTTGGATTTGCGGACCAACAGCCCCAAACGGCCAAACCTCTTTCACCCCCCCACCAGAATCAAGGACATGCTCTGCTTTGAGTTCCCCGGTATACCGCGGTTCTTGGCTTCTCTACGTCCCACTACCATCGCATCGAAGCAAGTCCCGTGTTCAAGCAGCCAGAGCTCTTCAGAAAAGACTCCCAAAGCTTAGCTATCATGATATGGTGAGAATTGTACACAGGAACAAGCAGGCAAGCTCTGATTGTGCAAGCTTCCTGAGGTACGGGCGAGGACCGGCTCAAGATCCCGCTTGAAGCTAGAACCAGCTGAGTCGCACTGCGGCTCCTCCCAGGAGAGAAGAGGAGCAACTAGGATATTAGCTTCCATTTTCTTTTCCATTAGCCCTACATTATCCCTACATCCCATGCTGGCCCAGCTAATAGGTCCAAGACGTCAGTTTGTCAAGACACCCCGCACATCCCCACGACAAGCTGCGCTATCTTTTGCTATCGCAGGCTCACCATGTAGCTGGCGGCCGCAGTACCTCAGTGACATTAGGGGCTGCACGTCGAGCGTTTTGCCTTGAATCCGCACTCTTGCAAGAAGTCTGCTGGCTGGAAGCAGAATGGCGCAATTGCAAAGATCCCATGCATAGTCCCTGCGACCTTCTGACAGGCCAATGATGGGGTTCCATATCCATGCATGGGAGTCTTGACTTCTTCTTGTTGTTACACCCAAAGCGCATTATCCCTTGCCTCGGCAAAACCTGAAGAGCAATCTTTTGGCAGGGAACTTCCCAGAAGCTTTGCCAACTCCTCCACGGAAGCCCCGCTCTGCCACTGCTTTCGCACGGCCGTGGCGCTGAGGTCCTTGCTTTGGACTCATGGGTTTGGGTGTCTTGGGCTCAGAGAGGTCTTCTTTGATGGGCATCCCATGGTCAATGAGAGTTGGTGGGCACTACTATAACTCTTGCTTTGCTGAGATTGTTGCAGCTACCAGCAATAATACAAGACCTGCACCTCCTTCGAGGCGCTTGCCACCGCCCATGCATGAGGGCTTGCTGCGTCCACTCGGCTGCTCACCAAAGCTGTACCCAAGCAGGGTGAAGGTACAGTGAGACTCCACCTCTGGGCAATTATCTAATGTGCCGGGGCTACTAGGAATTGCAAACCTGGATCACGATTTGGGGACTCTCAATATGAGATGAGACCTCGAAAGACAACGCTACCGGGCTTGGCAAGCAAATGTTTGGACATTGGTGCGATTCGAGTCATGGCACGCGACGAATAAATGAATGCGTGCGTTTCCTGAGCCCGTAGTTTTACTCCAAATCCTGAACAAAAACTCTCTAAGAAGTATATGCCGCGCGTCGGGCGAAAGTTCTGGCGGCGCCGTCACTTCTAGGACGGGAAACGGCAGTTGGTCAACGCGTGAGCCCAAGGCTGTCCTTGCTTGCAGGCAATTGTAGCCATTGCTATCACCGTCGCCACCAAAGGCATGCAAATCAGAGTTTGGGCCAGTTTGGGGTCGAAGGCTTGTCCACTGAGGCGCGCGAAACAAAAGGGTGAGGTTTCGGCAGTACGGACCTGCAGTCACACTCAGCAGAATTGGGCGAAATTGTGCCGATTCACTTGCCTGCAGAAAGCCTTTTAGCCAGCCATTGAACACAAAAGCTGTGTGACCCACATGGGACTCACAAAGAGCTACCAAACAACACAAGACCAGCCAGCCCACTATCCATGTGAAACCGGGAGTCCACTGCCCGGGCCTGTTGTGCACCACGCACATCCTCGGGAATTCGTGAATGTTCGTCCGCTCTTGTGCTGTGTGCCAGATTCGTGTAGAGTTTCAATCAGTGGCTACTGGCTGTTGCTTGGAGGGGTTCGAGGAATCTGCATCTACAGGTCATGGTCCCTCCACTCTTCGTCAGATCTTCAGAACACGGGTCAACAGCTCCTATCCGCAAGGGTGTGCTAAGATGATGTGCCTCGCAGATGATGCGCATCCAGAATCGTTTAGGCCTGTCTAGGAGTAGGATGCTGCACATCTCAGGCAACCACGAAAGGAAAATTGCAACAACCCTGTATCACCTTCTTCGTGGCACAGACTACGGCCTGAATACTTTTTGCATTTACAGAAAGATATTGGCAACTCTGTAGATGCGACCACAGCGCCGGAAAGGTCCCACCTGCTCTGCTTGGTTTGGTTCAGGAGCCTCTTTAGGGTTCAGGTGCTTGCATGTTGCAGAGGCGTCTCTTCCCGTCTAGTCTACGGTTGAACGATTCAGGGCATGATGCGATGGATTCAGCAAAGCTTGAGATTCAGCAGCCAGCACAACAGCTTGCTACGCATAGCCTTAGCCATCAGGCGACACATTTCCAGTGTATGAGTTCGGCGTTGAGGCGCTCAGACTAGACTCGTGTGGAAGGCGCAATGCCCAGCTAAGCTGGCACACGCCCAAGTCGACCTCTAGCTGCTATCCGGCACCACCCATTAGGCCAATCAAAACAAGGAAGGATATTCAAGTTTCCAGAGGACCTCAGGGCCGGAATCGCCAACAGTTGAGCTTTTTGGCGCTTGCTGTGTCTCCCACAGAAGTCGCTCCCCCCTAAAGTACACACGCCACCTGCTTCAGGGCATCATCCTTGGGCGCAGCCGGCCTGCGGGACGCAGAAGTTGAGGTTCTGAGGTTCTGGGGCTTCAATTCTTATCCTCTAGGGGCAGGATACTGCCGGTCGTTGTGCTCGATTTTTGAATCAAAGCGCGGTCGAGCCACATCAAGCTCATGGCCCTTGCATGACTGAGCACACCGGGATTGCATCTAGACCTCCGGCCTGTCCAGCAACTTGTCCTTGAAGTGTGAAAAGGCATCATCTCCGATCACCCAGATGATCTCCAGAGAAGAGGCCCAATCGGCACGGCCTCCAAAACAAGATGTCTGGGACAGAGACAGCAAGGGGAGGGGCCATCTTGGCTTCGCGGCATGTGCAAAGACGCAAGACATTGTAAACCCTTGGGCCCCACAGCACAGGCGTTGAGACTTGAGACCTCCAGCTCTAATGCAGGAGTGTGATGAGCTATCCAAATAAACCTTCTTCCAAAGAAACCCACAGCCCCACATCCATGCAGGCCTGAGCCTTCCATCCGCGTCACAGCAGCAGTTAGGTTAGCTCCTGGGCCGGGGCTTCAGCTTTTCTCACCTTTGCTACAGTAACCTCTCAAAGAAGTACGAAAGAAAAAGGCCTCAGCTTATAGCATCCCATCCTAGAGCCTGAAAAAAGGAGCTGCAAACCTTCAATAGTTCATCCACAAATTTAAAACTTCAGCCCACCTTCCAGTAACCGTTTGCTGGTCCCATTTTTGTGATGAACCAGGGAGAGGATCCTCCACCTCTAAGCAGACCCAGGCGCGGAAAGACCGAAGGTCCACAAAGTTGTTCCCAGAATTGCGCATGATAGCATACGGATCTGCCATGATCCCGTCCTGACAGTAAGAGCTTGACGGCTTCTGTTGCCTCGCGAGTAGTCATGGGCTTCAGGGCAGAGGACCTCTAAATCCAGCCCCCGATCCATGCAGAGCTGCGGACTGCATGGCTTCTTCCCTTACTTGCTAGACGGCACTGCAGGGACAAACAACAGCCGCTATTGACCTGTTCTATTTGCTGGGCTGCCTTTCAGGAATCATCGGTTTCTGGCGTCAGGAGGCTAGTGCACGTGAACGGGCCTTGACCAAATAATGTGGTTGCATTTATCTGTCCGAACATATTGACCTACAACCTGAAAGGTGGCCCAAAAAACGCAAAGTTGCCCCAAAATTGGACGTGAATGGCAAGGGCTCGACATAAAAGTCCATCTCCATGAGCTGGAGAATGATGTTCTGACAGCTGCTTACAGCGCTGTAGAAAATTCATGCGTTCAAAGCTGCTTGAAACTATGATACCATTCCAGCTGTGAAAAACCTAACGTGACACAGTGTAAAATGACAATGAAATTCGTGTGAAGGGCCTCCCAAAACTTTGAAAGACCCCGAACACATGAAATTAGCCTGACCGCCACGCTCCGCGACACTTCGACAAAACAAACGGAGCCGGACATGCCCCAATGAGTCTCGAAAGAGAAGGCTAGAGGCGAAGCAGAGCGCAACAAAGAGCGCGACGCAGGAATTGAATCTTTTCTCTGTTCTGCTTTGCTTCACGTCTCTTCTAACCACTCTCTCCAATTTGCAGAAGGCTCCGCAATGGTGATTCCCGCGTCGGGCGCGTGAACGCAACACCTTTGGGCCCAGGAAGGCCTGCGTTTCTTTAGCATTACCTTCTCCAGCTTCTTTACAGGGTACAGCTATCCCAAGATTCCCAGCAAGGTCCTCCTGCTGTAAGATGAGCTCCATCAGTCGCAGCCGCACGTTCCCGGAGGAGAGGATTGCTGACTGATTGTCCAGATTCCTTCACAGTCTGCGGGCTCATAGAGGTTCTATGTGACTTTTCTAGGTATGAGGCTGGGGGGTTGCTTCCGCCTTTATATAGAAGGACGAGCAGCGAATTAAGTTCCTTGTACTGCACGATTTGGGAAACTAGCCTGGTTTCAAGGTAAGACTCGAACTCCAAGCCCAAACAGTCAAGTCAGAGCGACAGGGTCTATAGTTTTAGTACCAACCCGCACATGATGTAAGCACAAGGCCGAGCGGCTTATAGCTCAAGCTTTTCTGAAGCTGCGGCTTGGCATAGGCACCTGCATAATCTGAGCCCCACAGCACTTTCCCTGATTGAACGGCCTCGTTAGCTTTCTTCACCTGAAAAAATGCACTGCGTTTGCATGGTCTTGAAAAGTGTGTATTGTTAGGGCCAGGCTACAGGAGACAGATCCTGCCTGCGAATAGCTTGGATCTGCTCACCTCTCTCTTCACCACTGCTTCCCAACATAATGAGCTTAGCCTCCAGAGCCAACAGAAAAGAACCTAGAGCTCCAGGTGTACAGGCTCCTCTTTGCGAGATAGGATGCAGCCTCAATAACTTCACACCCAGTCATGTCAGGCAACAGGCAAAATTCTCCATCTCAGCAATCCCGACTCTGACTTTGCTTCGTTTGGGCACTGAACACTCTTCCCAGGGATCAACCCCTCGCACCTGTTGGGCATAAGTCTAGGAGAAAACACCAGAAGGACTAGGACTCTCTCTCAGGCCAGCAGAAGGTAACTTGATTGATTGATTGATTGATTGATTGATTGATTGCGTGCGTGCTTACGGGTCACGAAAACCCCTGCTCGGCAGAAGGTCTTACTCTCTCTTCTTCTTCTCCTTCTTCTTCTTCTCTCTCTCTCTCCAGTGTGCTCGGCTGCTTTTCAGCCGCTACCCTTGTTCTCCGGACAGAGCCACTTACTGAAATGCTCTCGGACGCAAAGACGCACAAGCCAAAGAATGCCTTCGGAAACCACTGAATTCGCCGTGTACCTGTATGGTAGTCTCGCTTAAACCCCCCAAACGAGACTAGACTCTGTCAAGTGCGAAGCACCTGCTACCTTGATACCCTGTTTCTCCAGCTCTTGCCGAGCAGCTCGCCTTGCGAAGTATGCGTTTCTCGGGGCTTAGAAGGGGAGATCCGGGGGTCATTCTGAGAAAAGATCTCTTCTGAGACTAAAGGTAGAGCAGCGCTGACCGGGGAAGCTAGAAGCTTCGCTGTTGAAGAGTAGAAGACTTGTGGTTGGTGCCGGCGGCGGTGGCGGCACCAGCAACATGGCAGCGGCGGTGGTGGCGGGAGGAGAAAGAGTCGTTGCAGCAGCATCTGTGATAGTTGTGGTCGCGGTCGCGGTCGGGGTGGCAGCGGCGGCAGCGGCGGCATCGCTGGTGGCGCTTGCGGTCGCGTTGGTGGTGGCAGCGGCGGCAGTGTGGTTGTGGATGTTGCGGTGGTGCTGTTATGGGTTGGCTGCGGTCACTGCTGCTGTCGTTGTCGGTGTCAGCGTAGCTGTGGCAGTACAGTCGTGGCCACCAAGCATACTTGATGATGGCACAGGGCCCAATTCTTGTGGAACAGTGTTATGGCTAATTATTGCCTAACACAAGCCAAAGAATCATATTGCGGTTTTTTGGCCCTGGCTTCAGTCTGTCCCCGAGGAGGAAGATCAAGTATGCGATCGCTCATTCCAGGGAACAAATATTGAAGACTGCACACTAGCGATCCGCATTCCATCAACCACATCATTCCAAAACTTCACACCCCAACCCACCCCCAAGCCAAATCCCTTGGCATCTGATCAATCCTCAGGCCATAAGCACACGTAACGGACTGGGCGAGGGTCAGGCAGTTGAGGTGGCCCAGGTGGAAGGGTGCGAAGGAGCCAGGATACCAGAGGACCGCGCTTCCCTGCACCCCAGCTGTTGTTCGATAGGCTTGTACAGTACAGGAGCCCTGGAAAAATTGGTTGGGGGCACCCCAACCTGTCCCGAGACTGCTTTCCCTTAGCCGCCATTGTTTGCTTACTGTTTAACAAATATGCCCGGTTCAAATCTAGTCCACCCACTTGAACCTACCATCTTCAAAACACATCCAACATCCAAGGTCTCATGTTTTGGATTGATAATGACATGTTAGCAGCTGAGGTTCCAACACAAGGACTAGAGTGACTAGAGTTTGATGCTCAGGGCTTAGACGGTGTCTGACATTCTGGCCTTACCTGTGCTCTGAAAGCCTTGCATTCTAGTCAAATACCTGTTCTGGACAGGCACGGTTTTTGGAACTTGCATTGCCAAAGGCAGCGCAAGGCCAGGCACGGAACGGAGCTTCACAATGTGTAGCTAGATGAGAGCCACGCATAAGTCCCAACCAGCCCTCATTGCAAGGCACACTTGCTGAAAAATCTCCTTGACGCATTCCTTGCTGACATTTGGGGGTTTGAATTTCCTCCCAGCAACCTCCAAGCCTTGGTCCGTGCAGTACGATTACGTACGTACATGTGCTCAGTTGTCAATTAGGCACAAGTTTCAGGTTTCCTGAGAACGCAGAGCGCGCACAGCCCCCGTCCTGCGCCAAGCGATCCACCGGAAGTATATGCCTCCACAAGCTTTGGCCAAGAAGGTCTGTCAACACGTAGTTCACGTACGCGTTACACAAGACACAATATACAGAACGGACGACAACGACACTCCACTCTCCACTCGCCCTTGTCCACTCTCCGCTCCCCACTATCCACTTCACTTGCTGGACCCCAAGCCTTACTCGGAGCATTTGGGAATATGTGATGCGCCTACAGACACCGGAGCACCCTTGAGACTTTGGAGGCTGCGCCCATGGCTGAACGGCACTCATCGCATTCTGAAAACCATGTATATAATGGCAGGTCAGGTGACGTGATCCAAAGGCACACCACATGATCACGCCTCCAAGGCCCCGGAGGGTCAAAGGAGGCGCATCCAACGCAGCGTTCTGCGTACAAGCGCCTTGAAATGCTTGCGCCGATACGCATGAGTCTTCAAAGCTGTCCTGGGGCGTCCTCATTACTCCCGAGCTGGTATCCCCTAAAATTTCTGAGGTTCCACGTGCTAACCTGGGCGAGGGCAGAGCCTCAGCATGATGTTGCTGAATTTCTGTACTATATCCTGCAGTGACATGTTTGCAACATGTATCCTGTGACAGATACTTGCAAAAACAGCTGCTTGTGCCTACGACATGAGCCAGTGCCGGCCGAGCTGCTGCGTGGCCTCACGCCCAGAGAGCCAAAAACTGCCATCGCAGGTTTGGGGTGCGCCGCCTGGAGCCCGTGTCCAAAACACTTCTGCCGCTTCTCGGTAAGGATCCTGCATCACGACCGCGTGACTTACCGGGCACCCCAGAAATCACGATCCTGAGCAAGGAAGTCTATGAACTCCTCCTATTCGTCATCCTCATGTTTTCAGGTTGGCCAACTATCTTGATGCTCTGCAACAAAATGTACTGACATCATGGGCCTCAGTTGCATTCCCAGCGGGGTCGGTGGCTGTTGCAAGTTGAATGCGATTTCTGGGCCTCGAGCTGGCTAAGCTTGGTTTTATCAAAGCCATCTCATCGGCGACCGCTACTCTATAACTGTGCCTGCGAAGCAATAGTCCCGACCCGTGTCCTCAGAACTGATCAGCGTGTGGCCATCTGTCAGCAGAAGGAATCCAGATGGGCTCTTTACGACAAAGGCATTTGCATCCTTAGGCGGCAGATGAGCTCCAAGACTTGAGGGTAGCCAACTAGGAAGTGCAGGACTGTTTTTTTGTTGTAACTACTTGGACAGGCACTACAAATCTCATGCGAACGTCAATCCTGCCGACAAAATCGCTTTCCAAGCATGCGATAATGCCCGAGCATCATCAGACTCAGCACTGACTTGCCAGACTGCACGCTCACCAGCTTCTTGCAGGTGACCTCAAAGGGGCCAACAGCAACGCACGATATAAACACCATCCTGCAAGGAGTGCCCTTTGCACTCCAGAACAGATGCTGCCTACAAAAGTGCGTTCTGACAAACTTCCACCGGGGAGAGTCTGTGAAAGAACCTGTGGTCCTGGACACCCAAACAGTTCGCGTGTTCCTCTCAAGGATCCTGTGGAAGAAGGTTCGCTGATCCTGGAAAATACATGCGAACCCTGAGCCAGAACAACTCGAATCCCCAGCACAAAACCCCCTCAAAACCCAAGACGCCAGACAGGGAACCCGTCCTTGTCCGTCATTCAACTCCAAATCCCTAAATGCTAATCTCAGCGGTTTACGCCAGGAAGCAGAGCTCAACTATTTGGCCGCCCTGGCTGATCCTGGCCATGTCTGGATGATGTCTTTGACGACGTTTCGAGGCTTCATATAGAGCACGATTCCGTTAGGCTGATATAGGTTGTTGATAGAGCTTAATGTTCTTGCAGCTCCAATTGGCTTGGGCTTCCTCTACAGGAGTCCGGAGCAATGACGTAGTGTGGGGACTTGGCACGAGGCTCCATGCATGAGTTTTGCAGCTATCAACAATGAGGCCTCTTATGGCTAAAGAGTTTCAAAGTCGTCTTGCCACAAGACCTGGGCACAAAAGTTCGCATACAAATCCTGACGCTTCAAGCCAGCCCACCTGCACCTGCAGTCTACACATTGAGCCGCTATCGCCTTGAGCGGCCTTTTCAGAAACCTTGAGCAACAAAAGTTCAGTCAAAGTCTCCACTTCCAAATCCGCCGACCGCAGGCCATGGTCAAGTCCAACTGGGACTCCAGCCTAGCCGACGTTTTCCGACTCGTTGGGGTTAGAGAGTTTATTGGCTTCCTGGTTAAGAATGAACTAGGTTCATTCGCCAGTTTCGCCTTTAAAAAAGGATCGTGCTGTAATCAGTGTCGGAGCTTGCCCACGCATTGTCAGCGGTCCAATTCTCATGAGGTGAGTAGCCGCACTCATTGCGCTTGAAAATGCCGGCATTCTCCATGGTCACCAGTTGGCTAACAAACTCTTTTCTGGAACTTCAGTACACAATGTGGCAACGTAGCTTGCGGAATGTGCTGGCAACAGTAGGTGTAGCCTGCTTGCGGTTCTGTGCTTAGCACTATCTGACCAATGTGGTCACTGAACCCTGCACTCATGGGACTCAGCTCTGTGGGTGCCTGGGCTCCCCGCTTCTCGGGCACCGGCTCTGCCAAGAAAGGCTCCGTGCTGGAGCCCGGACTCTTCCTGCTGCGGAGTGCGGTGAGATGTGTGTGAGTCGTGAGGTTGCGGGGGGGCCATCTTCATTCAACAAGCCTAGTTCTTCTAGGCTGTTGAAAACTTGCTAGGCTCCAACAAAAGGGTTGCAAAGCAAACTCTCTTGTCAAAGTGGTGGCAGCATGCCCTCGCTGAAAGCCGAGAAGGTCCGGATAGTGAGGCTACTTTAACTTTTCAGAACTTAGCTCTTTCCGTGGCCCTCTTCCACAACAACGGAAACCCTGTCCGAAGCGTGCAGAACATGCGGGAGGAGGAAGAGACTGCAGCACTGAAGGAGCCATAGACACCTAAGCAAAAGTGAAGGTTTCAGGCTCTTGTCATCACAACAAGTACATTTCTTCCTTCAAGCGCGCGTTGCGAGAGGCTTGAATAAGTACATTCACACCCACGCTCTGTAGCCATCGAGGCAGGCTGACCGCAACAGAGATGCTAACTCCACACTTCTCGGCTGTGGTTTGCAAAGTCTCGCGATTCCTCGGCGGTGCATTCCGGAGAAAGATTATGCCTTGAACTGATTTGTACCGACTGCGCGGACAGGCTTTGCACCGACTGCTGGACAAGCTGAAGCTGCCCAGGTTCTGCAATGGGCCTGCATCCCACTGTGACAGCGAGGGGTCCAGCTTGAACTTCTTGTCCCTGCATGTGGCAGGCATAAAGCCAAAGAGTTCATCATGTCAGGATTCTCCTTCTTGAGTCGCTCCAATGGCCTGACATGACTAAGCTCACAATTGGAATAGGGGTCTGGGTGCCAGCAAGCAATCCCATTTGCAGCACCTGGCTCCGAAATGATGGTACCTGCACCCTTGCAAGGCTGCACAAGACCATCCCAGACCGATTAGCATCAGTTGCTAATTATCCAGATCTACAAGTACCCGACCGACGTGCCCACGCAGGCCTGATCTGGGTGGTAGGACGACTGTTGGATTTACGGTTTACGGCTGTAGAGCCTCAACAATGAAAAAACAAAGTTATCACGTAAGCACCAAGAACCTGCGATCCGTACCTTCTTTACAATACCTTAGGGCCCCAGCAAAAACTATCCTTGTAATCAAGATTCACCTGGACCTTGCCATGCCGTACGTTGTAAGGGGTCCCCCACACGGATCTGCGATACAGTATCCAACTCGGGCTTATAGGTCCTGCAAGCCTCGAGACACCATCATGGGATGCCTTTCGTTTGCCCAAAAAGCGCTGGTGCAAGGCCTGAAGGCAGGAAGGATGCCGAGGCTTCCCAGAAGTCTTGCAAAGTCTCTAGACGGCTTGAGGGGCTTGAGTCAGCACGTGGTTGGCGAGCACATCATCTGTTCTCACAGCGCCACTTTAGGTAAGATCTTACTCTTCACTCGAAGGTCGAGGGTGCGATGCTTGAATTATTAATTATTCATCACCGCTGCTACTTCGGCGATCAGAAGTTTTGCATGCAGTTTTGTGATATTTCCGGCCTAGTGCTTTGCGATGGGAACCTGCAACGAATCTGCCTTTTAACATTGCATTGGAGACTATGACATGCTAAGGGAGCCTGAAACCCCGTACCGACCCCAACTTGTACCTCCTTCATTTCCCTCTACAGACAAAGCGCGCATTTTGCTGGCGTCAATTGTGCAATGGAAAAAGGAGGCTGTCATTCATCTTCCCCGCGCCTCCGGCGGGAGCACGACGCAGACGTCTGCAGGACGCAGCAGCTCCAGTTGCAGGGCTCTTTCGAGGACCTGGCAGTCAACCGGGAAGGTTCCTGTACAGGCACGGCAAGCTTTTGAATACTGTGATGGGACTAGTGCTGAGTTTGTGTTGAAAGTCTCTCCGATATGCTTCCGGCTTGGTTCTAGGTGTTGGTGTTGACACCTCCCCGGCGCAGTTGAAAGTCACGCGCCGTCGGCGGTCACGGCGCAGCCACCGCTGAAGCCTCATGGGCTCACATGGCTCACTTGCAGTTGACCAGCTCTTCTCAGGATCCGTTCCGTCAGGGTTTAGGGTTGTTGTGTCTGCAAGCAAGCAGGCCTACAAACCTTTGACAGGCCTTGAGATACTGTAGCACTGGTAGGTACTACACTCCCACCCTTATCACCTGCAATCTCAGCAATTAGAGCATGTGAGGCGCAAAGCCAAATCTCGAAGGAAAATAGACGGCGCAGGCTCCTGCAGTTTGCTGGCTTTGTGACTGGGGCTTGGCAGGTTGCAGAGGTCCTGGGGTGGAGTGCAGGGTTTTGAAGGTCCGAGTCCGGAATGGCAGGATGGGGCAAGCCTGACGCTGCTAAGAAGTCGAGAGGTCACCGAGGCAAAGGCCCCAGAAAGCAGGTTGTCATCACACGTGACTCAAGACGCCCCAACCTTCGACATGCAGCAAGAATGTTCAAGAAGGTATTCTTAAGCCAGAATTGGAATACAGGCATAAAGCAATCGCCCACCAAGTATGAAGCCAGCCAACAAGAAATAGCTCCTTGGAACCTTTTGTTGAGTCGCCTTGTTCCGTCTTTTGCGATATGAAGCTGCTCTTTGGGCTGACCCGTCGTCCTCGTTGCTGAGCCAGGCCCCGGGCTTCAGCCTGAAGTGCCTGGCCAAGTGCATCTCATGTTTGTTGGCGCCTCGGGCTTTTGTCTGCGCCAGTGGTTGGAGCTCTTGGGGTGCTCATGCCTGCAGCTCTACACAATAGGTCAGATTTTGGAGCCTAGGGGCGACTACCGGAACGAGGACAGGACACGGTTCGGGATTGAAGCTTATAGAGTTGATTTCCAAATTGTATTACCTTTTGTGGGCTCGATGGGCCTAGGCCTGGCTTTGCTTTACTGTCCACATTCAGAATGACTTCCGCTGCAGGCCTCCGAGGGTTCCTCACATGAAGCTCATCCAGTATTCCGGCTGTTTCAGACGTTGAAACTTGAACTTGCCACACTTGAATTTGCTCACTGGCCAGGCATGAAACAGGTAGTGTCCAGCGGAGGCAGTAGACTTAGTGTAGCCGAGGAAACAGGGCTCTCTCAAAGCGCGTGCAGTTCCACATACATACATACATACATCCATCCATCCATGCATGCAGACAGACAGACAGACATTGAGGCTTTGCATAGTCTGTGCTACAGTGCTGCTGCAGTGAGCATAGCCCGGCAAGTGCGTGACCATGTCACAACGCATGTGAACTACAGCCCTAGAGAGCTCTAGAGAGCAGCTAATTACGTGGAGGCGTGATGTGGAAATCGAAGCTCCACTGCCTAGCTGGACGTTGCATGATCAACTCTTGCAAGTGAGCTCGGGGATCCGGCACGCACGTTTGTTTCAATCGATACGAAATACCTTTGGTAGGGTGGCTTTAGCTGGCAAGATGTTGCGGATGAGAGAAGACAAAAACACAATGAGCAGGAGGAACCGATTACGCTTCATTGAGATCTCCAGTGACTCCCGTGTGCTGCAATTAGTGTTGGCGGCTTAGAGTCGCAAAGCGGAAAAAGCATACAGTGGCAACATGCACCTTCGCAAGCCCCTCACAAGTATGCTAGATGTTCTCTTCTCCAAGGTCTTTCCAGCATCACATCAGAAACAGCAGCTAGATCTACATATTTCAGGGCCCCCCCAACCTGCCTGTGATATGCAGGATGAAATGTCACTTCGTCCAGGACCTCCCCCTCTGGACCTCACTTGGTATCAGCCGCCCGGCACACGTGAGGTGGCCCATTCAGTGGTATGCATGTGGACACTAGCTTTCATGTACAACAACACATGAGCCATAGTCGAAACTTTATAGTCTCCCCCTTCATGAGCTCTATTCATAATCCCCCATATAACTCCCTTTAAGAACTTTAGACTATGGCTCAGATTTTGCTTTTAGGTGTTCACCTCGCAGCTTCCGCATTAGCAACGTCACTCAGTCTGTGCGAACGTGATGCTACAGCGGCCTCACCAGGCACCAAACAAACTTCGCAGTGGAGAGCAAGGATCCATCAGAGTAACAAACAGTGGTTTACAGTTAACAGCGCGACGGTGCGGATCCCATAGACTTCTGGGGAAAATTCATGGCCTGTCAGCTTCAGACTTCTACGGATGGAAACACCCTATGATAGCGATGTTTGCCTTGATGCCATGCTCTCAGCTCTTCAAGGCTGAACTCCGAGCCCCAGCCTAGTCCTCAGAGACCGAGCCACAAAATGTTGGCGCCTGCATTCGCCATGTCGACTTTCCCGCGCCGGTGGGCGCCAGAACCAGCCTGCTTGGCTTGTCTTGAACATTGCAATCTGATCTCCAAGCCTGGGATTTGTATTCACACATACCGAGGATCCTCAGATCCAACTTCTCATATCTGTAAATGCTAGCAGCAGCAGGAGTTGACGCATGCAAATCCACTTCATACCACATGCTTCGTCGAGCTGGCCATAGTGCACAACGTTGCTGTAGCCCCCGCATACTCCTTGTCAATAACGCATAGCCGGCATAGCCGTAAGTCCAAAAGCTCAAGTCCCACCCAGCCTATGCTCAGCTTCGAGGGGTTCGCTCGGCTCCGAGAAGAGAAAGATGTCCACGAGCGACCTGGAGATGAAAATCTTCATAGGCGAGTGCCGTTCACCCTTTCCGCGGTGGCCAGGTCTCTTGTCTACGCAAACCCTTTAGAACCCTGCAAAACAGGAGGCAAAGAACTGCTCCCCGCACCCTCCGGTGCGAAGTGCCAACCGCTCGCCAGCCGCATTTGCGGAGCTCGCGGGCGATGCCGCCTGTAGGATTCTTTGGCTATCCAGCAAAGAAATTAGACGAAGGCTTGTCGCTAAAGGGTTTTGAAGGAACACGCAAAAGGTTTTTTCACTGGCGTGCCCTCCCTTCAAGGGATCATGCAAGGGTTTACAATCATGTAGGGTCTTAGCAAAGGTGCTGTGTTCCAAAGATCCCTAGCAGTGCCTGGCGCCAGAGCACGAAAAGGGGTACCTGGACAAGGCCGCTAGCGCTTGGCAAGAAGTGGATAGCAGCACGCATAGCGGTCATAACAAAAAAGAAACAGTTTGATGGTATTGCATAATGGGACGCAATTGATGCAGAAGCCATTGGGATCACGTGGGAATGCGATTTAAAAAATGGGTACCCCATTGCACACTGACAGTCTGAGGATCTGTACCACAAGCTTCATCAAGGACATGTAGAAGGCACCCCTAGTTGGCGTCAACACCGAGCCCTCTCTAAGTCAGGAAAGATGGCCTGCGCATTGCGGGTCAAATCGGTGCACAGGGGTTTCAAGCACTGCTAGTTGCCGCACTGCTGTACCGGGTTTGCATGGACCCTCAACAAAGCGCCAAAGCAATGATTTTCCACACACAACAACTGCACATGCAGGCCTTGAAGCTCAACTGCCGTGCAATGGTGAAGTAGCACCTGCTGGCATCTTAGCAATACCTAGCCTTGTCATCATATCATGGTGCAGCTGCTGCCATTGAAAGCAGATGTCGTCTGATTCAAGTCAGAATGAACCCACGAACCTAAATTATCAAGTGGCCGTACAAAATGCAACATACTGCCGGCAATCCAGCTGATCTTGCTCACAATGTGTGGCTGCTCGTGCGCTTTCCCATTTGCTGCCGAAACACGGCAACCCTGAATCCTAGATGCGAAGCCTGCAGAATTTGGTATCTGCGCCCAAGACACGCAGAGGCTCTCGAGCCTTTGCTCTCGTCCACCTTGCATCGAAGAACTTGCATCAGATTAGTTGGCAGCTTTCAATTTGAAACTCTGTCGCAGAGCTATTGGGATTCTGCAGGCGCGCAGAGAAAGCAAGAATAATCACAAGGAACAGGGCGCTTGTATTGTTCTAAGTTCAGAAGATGGGTGGGTGTGCTTCTCAACCTCCAGAAGCCTTGCATTTTAAAAGTGCTAGCTGCTAGCAATACTGCGTAATCATGGTACTAAAGACCTACACACGATCCTTGGAAAGACTTTGCCCAGCCTTCAGAGCTTCCGCCAGGCCTTTCAGCGCCTCCACGGTGTGGCCGTCGGGAGCTGTGGGGAGGAGCACCTGACCATCATTGCAGTCTCGCCTTTTGGTGTTTACGTGGGTCTTTGGTGTTTCTCGAAAAGGGCAGCCCTTGAGTATGAGTTTGCTTTACCTCCTGTCCTGCTTAGCCCGTCAGGACCCTGCTGTGCCTTCCGTCCAACCCCTGCAGCTTGCTACCGCAGAGAAACCCAGCTGTCAGCATTAAGGTGGCAACAGCGGCTTCAAACGATCGTGGTATCAAGCTCGCCTGAAACCTGCAGACCTTTAGCAGCCGCGCGTCCCGGAGCCCCAGGCCTCCACGCCTGGCACAGCCACCTCTGCTCGAGGTGTTGAGGGCTGCGTAGGTGCCACCATGGGCCCTGCTTTGGGGCTCCTTGAGACCAGCGTGCTCTGCAAAGCTTGCAGGTTTGGTCAGAAGCTGGATGCATTTATAATGCGTTGGCATTCCTGTCCTAGTGTGATGATTGCCGATGTGTTGTGAACTGATTTATGGGGCCTTGGAGGAATGGAAAGCAGCTCTGGCCCGGCAAGAACATCAGAGGCCAACATGCGGACTCAACGGCGGTCCTAGCCAGCACGCTTGCAACGAGTTCTTGTTGCACCTGGCCAATATGTTTTCCACCCCCACCCTGGCTACTGCTTGCAGCTTATTGTCATCAGCAAAGATATGGATACTAATGGCGATGCTCCAAGTTTGTGAGCAGATGCGGTTTAACAGGCTTAGGAGGATGTCGTTGCTTTGAAGTCTTTCCAGGTGTTCACATTTCAGACAGCTTCGCACGTTGCCTCTAGATTTTCGTGCCAGCAGTATATTCCCAGTTTTGTTTTGGCGCTAGAGGCAACGGCAACAGCAAGACTCGTCAGAAAGCAGCTCAGCAGCAGCGCACCTGTATCTCTGCAAAAATGTCGAAGCCCTCGCCGAACATGTCCTAGCTGAAACTTTGTCGAATGACGGAAGGGCACCCACGAGCTGCATGCTGCGATCACGTTCTATCCTTCCAACTTCGCGTGATGAACAAGGACAAGCCAAGAAGAAGACCAGTAAGTAAGCGAAGCACACACGGTAGTGGTGCCTTTGGGAGCTTCAGCACATACTGCAAACATTGTCCTGGGAGTCGTTCATGAAGGGGCCTGGAAGGACCAAGACAAACAGGTCCGGCCGTTCCTGCCAAAGCAGGGGCCCTTGCACAACACACAAATTGCGGTAACCTGGCACCGCGTGATCTCTTGAATATGCGAGTTTGCAAGGGATTACCAACTTGGCATCCCTACATAATGGGTGAGGCTTACAAGTGAAGAAAGGTAGGCGTGAGAAACTTTTCAGTTTTGCATGAGATGCCATCACATCGTGCTATAAGGCTATAGCTATATCTCACGTTAGCTCTCCAGTACCTGATCATAGCACACGCCAACTCGAGCCAATTGCTGTGGGATAGGCGCAGGGCCTTACAGGAACTTGTCCACTCAGACCCTACCTGGCATCCCAGAACACCAGGATGTAAATCACTCTCCTCATTCCATGCCTTAAGGAGGAGATACGTCATGTGCTCCGTGAATGACAAGGCCCGGATTCCGGCACTTGCGGACCGTTCAGACCGGGGGGATGACTTCATTCTCGTCAAGCTGCAAGAGTCGATCCCTACGACTTCGTGGAGCCCTGCCTTGCCCACCGCCTCTGCGATCTGCGTTGCCAGGGCTCCTGCGTCCGCCGGCCAGGCACTATGCCCTTGGCAAACATCGCCCAGGACCTGTTCACATGAAGACAACTAAGTGCATGATACCAAAGCAGGTCTCGGAAGCCTAAGTTCGAACTGCTCTTCTGTTTCTCGGGCTAAGTTCGAAACGCTTTTCTCACACTGGGTTCCATCAGCATTGGACCCTGTGAACACGGACGAATGACCTCCAAGAGCAGCGCCCCATTCCTGCCGAGGAAGGATACCCAACAACAATGGCTCCTTTGTACACAAAACGGTGCGGCATAAAGGTTCGACTCAGAATTGGGATCCCGCAATTCCGGACATACCCCCGAAAAGAATTGTCTGCTTCGGACTCGGACTCTATAATCCTCCTTCACTATCCCCTTACCCTCTTGAACCCTTTGACAGAATCTGTCTCTGAATGCTCCAGCTCTGCAGGCGGAAAGCTCGCTGCAGGATCTCCAGGTCCTGCTGGTGGACGCGCGGAGAGTGGCGCAGGATCGAAGCAGCCATGGCTGAAGAAAATATTGCTTGTTGCTGCTTCCATCTCGGCAGGGAACTGTGTTGTCTTGCTTATGTATGCCTGCTGCTATTAAGAGCCATCGCGGGGTATTTGGCTGTAGATTTCAAATGGGGTCTGCAGGGAATCCACGATTGCGTCCAAGAAGTCTTTGTAAGCTTGGAGGCGCCGATCAACAATCTCCCCAAAGCCTCGCTGCATGAAGTCTTCGGCTTCTGCCAGTGAGAGGGCATACTTCCGAGCGCGACTATCATGTGCAACAGCCACTCTGGTTTGGTCTCAACGAGTTATGCAGGACCTCCTGCTATTGCGGTTTGACAGCAACGTAGCAACGTACTGACCACTGAGCGGATATCGGACAGGCACCTATGTCCCGATGAGGAACGTTACACAGCCCACCTTTTTTTCTGGCAAAAGGAAGTGTGGTCCCACGCATGTATCAGAGAACCCGGCCTGAGATGCCTAAATCTCCAAGACCTGTTGAGGAACCCCGTGGGCTTCTGACGAAAAAATGCTTTAACTCCTGAGGGGCGTGTGTTAGTGTGGCGTCCTGCTCCTCTGGAGGAGGCGCTTGCTGCGACCAGCTGGTCGCGCACGGCGGGAGCAACACCACGCGCTCAAAGTCCGCAAATCTACCTTCCACGTTACAATCCAATTAGTTGAGATCTTAGAAGTTTGAATGCGCTTGAGTACCCGAATCAGACCTGAAAGGTTCTTTTCCACAGAGACCCTCTGAGATTGCTTCTAGAGAAAAGAGGAATGAGTTGCAGATAGTTGAACGTACCGTTTCCGACATGTCCAGGTTCCGCATATCTGCATAGAGCACGTGGCGCATTCTCAATCTCAAATGTGCATTTTTTGCTAGCGTTCCCAGCTTAAAGCTTAAAGCAAATATTACTCAGCTTCACTGCAATGTACTTGGAACAGAGGGGATCGGAGCTGTCGCACTCTGAAACCAACCGCGATACCAAGCAGAGCTGGCGTTGCTGCTGCGGCTGCTGGTGCAGCTTGCACTCGGGCTGCTCGCGCAGCAATGCCTGGAGACCTTCGTCGCGAGGCCAGGGCCAGGCCGGGGTTCTATGTAGTTGCAAAGTCAGAGGAAAGATCACAGAAACTGAAGGCCAAAGACTCCTCACAGCGACCACATCCAGTATCTTGCAGTCGTGCAGCGCACTTGCATGCCTCTTCGGTTGTTCTGCATCGGCCCCTCCTGGCGGTCTTGCGGTGCTTTCTTGCAAATGCTTCGTGCTTCGATGAAACTACATTGGTCTCTCCAAGCCCTTGATATTGACATGCATGCGCTCCTGGGGCGGCTCTACGTTCAGGATCTGATGGTTGGGAGTATTCGATGGCAACCAAGAGATGAATTAGATCAGCAGTGAAGTTGTCCAAGGGGTACATGTCGCCAAGTAAGTATGTTTATCCTGTCAACCTCCGGAACTCAAACCCTGCGTTGCATGTTGTCGTCGTTGCTGCGTTTGATGAGAAAATAAAGCTTTAGTTACTTTAGTTAGCCCAGTGTCCTGCTCCGCGGCCTGCAGGCAGACCTCGCGTATCTTGGAGATGGGGTGTGCTTTCACTCTCAAGGCGTGACTAACGGACTTTTCGAGAAAAAGTAGGGCTTGCTTCATCGTCATTTGGGTAAAACTCTCCGCAGGCAAGAGCCATTAGCTCGAAGATAATTCGTGGCCTACAGTAAAATACACCTTGCTATGCTCTTGAATCATCTCAAGAACTCGCTAGCTTTGGGGCGTATATATCCCCAGCTTCCATTTCATTCTCCACTCTCCTTTCCATTTGACTCTCCGTTTTGGTGCGGACTTCCGTTTTTGTAGTTTCCATTCCCATATAATAAGCCTGCACATGCTTAAATGCGGCTGGGCTGCGTGTTGCGTCTGGCGGCCGCGCGGCCGCTGCGCTCCGGCTGCGGCGGGCCGCCGGCGTCTCTGGAGGCCTTTGCTCACTAAGACGGAAAGGTGGGGTCCATATCTTGCGATGCTGCCTGGCTTAGCCCAGTGTGCTTTCGACCTTCGACACGATTCCAACTTGTTTGCAACAGAAAGCGGGAGATCTGAAATTTCTGGGTGGGGGCCTAATCAATGCCATTGGCATGCGGCCAACCCGCCCTACTCGAACCCTCTGAGGTCCAGGCTGGGGTGCAGGCTGGGGTGCAGGCTGGGGAGGCGTCGCGGAAGCAGCAGCCGCGATGACCTGCTGAGGAACCATCACTACCGACTACCGATACGCGTTATGCTTGTGAAAGCATCGCACACTCCAGCTGCATAGCTCTTACGGAGCAAACTGGGGCAACCTACCCCGCAACGTCAACCCGCAAGTACTTCCGCTGGACTTGCCAGCTGGCCAGCTGCTAATGAAAGTGTCCACGATAGTTTTGCTTCATGACTCGTTCCTCAGGCCGTGTCTCATCAAGACTTGATGCTGGTTGCAAGGGACCTGGGCAGCGTCCACAAGCCGGGCCAGCGCAGCTGCAAAGTCGGGCGCCTCTGATCTACATATCCGTATCGAAAAACAGGGCTGAGGCTTCGGGCTCAGGATAAAGAGAGCTTGATATTCTGGAGTTCCTGCCTTTCAGTACTTTCTTTTCAGTTACTTATCCTTCCAGATCCGCACCACCATTTCATTTGCCAGCTTATCCTTCGCAAGTCGCCTCATCATTTCATCATCCTTCCAGATTTCGACCTGTTTGCTTTCATCATCTGCTCACCCTTCCGGATTTGGCCTGGATTGCTCTGCACTACACTCTCATGTAAGCAAGATCTACCCAGAAAAAGGATCTCCAAAATCCAGGACACAAACCCTATGCAGAATGCAATTATGAACATCTCGAAAACCCTCTCACAAGCTGATGACTGGAACCTAATGAAACATACGTTCTCATAGCCCAACCTGCACCACCAAGATCACAGGACTCCCGAATCTTAGCTTCATGGTCAGATATTTGTTGAAGCTTCAGGCTATGGTGTACAAGTCCTTGAGACTTGGCATTGTGTCAGCAACATACAGCTACACAAAACCAACCAGGCCAGACCTACTCAACCCCCGAAGTAGCCAAAAAGTCGCTGGCCTGGCTGGGGTTGGTTGGGCTGCGGCTTGGTGCTTGGCTTGGGGCGGCCTGGCTTGATGACACCTGGCTTGGTGCTGCCTGGGCTGCATGGCTTTTGGCCACCGCTGGCTGTATGCTGCCTTGGTCTGCCGGCATTAAACAGCGAAGACATGCAAGGTACAGCGCCAAGGGATGTTCTAGACCCGTTTTGGGGATCGTATCAAAAACCTGGCAGCCAGATTCCCAATCTGCCGACATAAGACACACCTTCTGATTACCACTGCACTTAACAAGTGGAGGACAGAGGACACGTAATTCCAGTATAGTAGAAATGGTAAATGAGGCGCAAGCTGCGCCTCTGAACTTCTACAATCCACCAAGGAGGGTTCTGGCCGAGCTTCTGGGCTCGACAGCTGACTCAGAAGTGCGAGGCCTGACACCAGGCCCACGCCCATCCCTTGGAACCGTCCGCACTTCTGGCGGCGGCTTCTTGGGTTTCCTTGGTTTCTATCTTGTTCCGGCTACTGAAGTCGTGTGAGCTGCAAGCCTGTGCAAAAGAAAATTGGATCTGAAGAGGACCGAGTTTCACCTCCGGGCACTCGGCCAAGGCAAAGCCAGCGCTGGGAAGGCATGGTGATACCGGTCTAGGCGCTGCAGCTTTTGCTGTGGTAGGTGGGGTATGCTGTGCCCGTTTTGGGCTTGGCGTGCTTGGTTGGGGGGAGCTTGGAGCGGGAATGCTTGCTCGCTTTTCAGGCGTCGCACGGCGCGTCAGGACGCCTGGAGCTGCCTTCTCCTGTGCAGGCTCCGCGGCTCTTGTTGAGCCAGGGACGCCTGTGGGAGGTGGACGGGACTGCAATGCTTCAGGTGGCCGAGGCTTTGGAATGCAAGGCTGCATCTTCACGGGGGACGGAGCTGTGGCATCATCCAAAGCAGCTCGGAGCGTGGGAACGTTTATGTCCGCCTGCACCAAGGCCTCCTGTCATGACAGGGGCCCCTGTCTCCATCTCACACTTATCTCGTGCAGCATCAATCCAATGCTTGCATGTCTCACTCTAAGAGCATACTAGACCTTCGTACGTGCTATGCAACTTCATTAGCCCCAGCTGAAACTGAGTGTTTCATCAAGATCTTCCCAACACTCGAGTAACCTCAAGGGAAGGCATGGCCATCCGGGCCGTGTCCACACGCTTCCTCAGCAGGTCAGCGTGTCATCATTCCCGTGCTTGCTGAAATCATGCGTTATGCATGCTGGCCAGCAAGTTATCATTGGACTATTAGACCCCGCGCGCAAAACCAACGACTTCCTCTTCTGCAACGAGCTGCAGGCTGCAGCGCTCACCGGAGGGACGCAAAGCCACAACTTCTCCATCTTGGCCTCGACTGGACAGGGTTCAAGGAGTGAAGCCTGAAGCTCATGGTCATCTCAAATTGCATCGCTATAACTACACTTGAGTCTTACGGTGAAACGTATTCTCAGCGCTAAGAATTGGCGTGAGGCCTCTTTACGCCTTGCGCAGCCTACGCCGCCCACAGTGTCTATGCCGTTACCTGCACACGCCCCCAACCCTGGGTACCCCTTGCAGCGGCTTCATAGGCTTCACCGGTTACACTGCTGACGCCGTGTTGCGGCATTTACATACTTTTCGCCAGTTACAGGCGTACACAGTTTATGAGTTTACGCAGCTCACGCCGGTCACGACGCTTGCGCCAGTTGTGCCGAGTACGCGGCGAGCTGATCGGTCCATCAGCTGGAAACAGGCGTGTCGACGTGTCAGCAAGAAACCGGTGCATCGCGTATCGGCAGGAAAGCAGCAAACCCATGTATCGTTGTATTGGCCGGAAACCGGTGCCTCAGGCCTCAGTGTCTCAGCGGGAAACTGTGTATCAGCATATCAGCCAGAAACTCGTTGTGTCGGTGTGTCAGTGGGAAGTCGGCGTTCTTATCACAAGACGAAGCTTCACATGCTTAAGCATTCCCCGTGAGGTCTTCACGTGAAATGCTTTTATCATGTGCTGCACTGAGGTTTGTCTGTGGTGTGCGCCAAGGAGTTTACACTGCAGAACGATCCTCGAAGCCAACTGCAAAAATGTGCCGACAGGCCTTGAATCTCCACTGTGTGGGGTGACCACTCACCTTGGATAAATCAGCCGCTCGTGCATGATGAGACGGATGTGGTGGCAGGAGTGAGCATCAGCGTCTCAGTGTGCGGGAGCAGCAGGCCGGAATTACTTAGTGAGGTCTCAGATCAAAAACCTCGAGCATTTTAGACTTTCTGTCTAGCAGTGGCTTTCTTTGGTTATGTAAAGCGCAACCCTGATCCTCACACCCTCCAGCCCTGCAAGAGCAGCTGCAAACACTTCCTAGTTGCAACCTCAAGCCCGAGAGCACAAGCCCTTGCGCTATAGCAGCTGCTGCAAAAGCAATCACTCGTTGCTGATGCGTTCTTGGGCCGCCACTCTTGGCAGGGGGCAGATCCCATCATCCATAAGATTCGGATAGATGATCCTCATCATATCTTCTTTTACTCATTTGAAAGATCATCCCGTAAATCAGTGTGACCTGCAGCTTAGTAGCCCCACGTTGCCTCCCGTTTAGCTTTGGCCGCAGGAGGCCCAGAAGGAAGCTCCAGGCCGGCTGAAGGGTCCTCAAAGGATCGGAGTTGGGGTTTCAGGTTTAGGGAAGTTGCAGGGGATGCTACGAAGCGGACCGGGGGTGCAGATTTCTCATGAACAGGAGGCCTATGTAACTTGAAGGCATGTCCTAATTATGCGGAGCATGGTGGAGGGCGTAAAAGCGGGCGGAAAAGCAGTTCGGAGCCCGTGAAATTGGTATGACCAACAAGACCTCAACATCCGGATAAGTCCCACACAGCGGGATCCCGAATTGCACCTCCACGGAAGCACGGCCCGCGACGGCGAACGGCCGGCCGCGTAGCTGAAGCCTGCAAGCGTTACCATGAATACGAAAACTGCATTGTTGCAAGGCTTTTTGAGGGTGCCTGCAAGTAAACATGTAAGGCGGTAGGGCATCAGTAGGTATGGGGGCCTTTATTGATAGGCTTCAGTCTTGCCTACAGCTGGCACAGAGTTGTGAAAGCACACGTTGCGTGATTCATGGAAAGGTCTGCATTTGAGACGGATGATGCGATGACAGGTGTCTAGTTTCACACAAGCACAATCATGTCAGAAACGCGGAAGTCACAACGGGAAAACGCCCATTGACTACGCGGAGCCCTCCATCAGGCCCCAGAGACGAACCCTCTTACAAAAGGCGGGAAGCTGTCCCGAGGAGGCAGGCGAGGAGAGGCGCGCCCGGGGTGCAGGCGGTTTTGCTGCGGGAGCCATGGCACCGCGGACTCTGCTAGTTATGGAAGACTCCCTCAGGATCTCAGATGGCTTCATGTGAAGAAGGCTGTTTGAGCAAGAGGCTTCAAGGCTCAGAGTTTGGCAGTTTGGAATTCTAGGGCTGTGAAGTTTCAAATTGAGGGGTGCTTGGTTCAGGGGTTTCTAGTTCAGGGGTTCTACCATTTTTGATGATTACTACTATGACTATGATTATTACTACGATTACTATTCTTGCTATTCCTACTAAAACTATTACTATCATTATTGCTGCTAGTACTACCACCACGCTTTCTGCTGTCAGATGGGCCTTGGGTCTAAGATGATGGCAGTGGCGCCCTCTGACTTCGTTGCAGAATAAATTTGGTCTACCGTCGCGCCAGCTCACTTTGAGCAGCTGCTACCAACGGCTTCCGTTGTTTCTACCATGTGCCGTGAAAAGCTAAAATCCTGTGGCGAGCATTTCTGCAAGGCTCTCAGGAGGCAGGCGAAGAAGAGTCTGACAACTCTTCATTTCCACAACGGACATCATCATGCATAGCGCTCACTGGGCAGCAGCCCCAGTATAACGGGCAGTGGCATCGGCCAAACATATCACCACCGTTGATGCTACAATCGGGCTGGCGTGACCGTTATTTAGGTGACAGCGTTGGGTTCTGAATTTAAAGTCTGCTCAAGCTCCGCCTGATTAGGGAGTGACAAATTAGCATAATGTCAAACTAAAGGAGCTTGCAGGTCGTGACGGGTCGTCTCCAAGAACCCTGGCTGATTGGGTCAAGAGGCACCGTTGCATGCAGAGCCATCTGCTTCAAAGAAACAGTCTCTCTAGAGACCATCTCTGGATCCAGAGCATGACACCCTGCAATCCAACTCCAAGAAGCAAGAAGCCAGCAGCAGCAGCAGCAGCAGCCTTGCAGAAGAGAAACGAGTCCAGGCTCTCGGGCACGACGCGGCCTATGAGTGGCCGTGAGGGTGACAAAGTAAGTGACCTGGGAATCAAGCAGCGTGACTCTGTGGAGCAGGACTTGAAGGCCCAGCGTCGGAGCCAGCAGACCCATTGCAAATTAATCAGTTGGGATCCGTCAAAAGTAAACAAGACCACAACCTTACCCGCTTTGCCAGCAGAGGCATGCTGAAGAAAATGGACGTGTAATCCTGAACACACCATGTTAGCATGGAATGAAGGAACTGCTGCATGCAAACCAGCAGCAGGAGAGGTCTTCGATGCACTGTGGCGTGGTGATAGAGGTACAGGATCTCATGCCTGGGCTTCTGTCAGCTGCCCGTGCTGGGTTGATGCTTCAGATCCATCGCTCTTTGCCATGCTCGGCACTAGTGACTAGTGCAAAGTATATGCAAGTTGTCTTGCAGCAAATCCCTCGCAAACATACCGCTGCGGGTGGGTTTGTGCAGAGAAGAGGTACTGCAATGTCTATCGGAAAGGCAAATGGAACTAGGCCAAACCCACAGACCACATACACAAGATAAGCTGCCCATCTCGCGCAAGGGTGTCCTGGGAATCGGGAGTATCCAACAACGGGTCTGGAGTTGGAGGGGTACTCGAGTGGGCCGCTCCTCTCAATAGAACGCGCTGCGCCTTACACTTCATTCTTGTTTTCGGACCCCCTCGCTGTCGCCTGTTCGTGGCCTTCGAGAATAAAGGGAACACACCGTGCTGAATTCTGCGCAGCCGTGGACTTCACAAATGCTCCGTGTGGCTGGGAAATACCTTTGCATGGGCCTTTTCGGAATCTCCGACGTTGAATGCATGGGTAGTAGCATGCAGTGATCGCGAACTTCGCATCGTAGGCAAAATAGTGTGACTTTACTGTGGAACGGCCGCTGGCCTGGTCGCTCTCGCCGTTCCGGATCTGCCACTTGTAGCCTTGGCACTTGTTAGTACACTTCAAGGCTTGCCCACCAAAAAAAACTACGGGCACCAGGTCAAAATGATGCAAGTCCCGGCTTGGTCCCTGTGGCTGTCATGCTGTACACACATTTCAAGGTCCTATGCCTATGCTGTAGAGACAGAGGCTTGGACCATGGCCGGCAGGGGCTTCATCCCAGTCCTAACATCAGGCCAAGCAACGCCTCCAAAGCCGTATCTCGGAATGCTCCTGAAGGCGCAAAAAATTGTCAGGGCTTGGGGCTGTGCAAGTGCCCAGGTACTGGACCAAAAGATGCCCATCGACCAAGGTGGAGTGGCAGTATGCCACTAAGCTGCCTCCATGCTGCCATCGCCACCATTGAGCCAGCCAGGGTAAAAGCCTGGGACTTGGAGACTGACACCAGCAGCAACTTCTCTAGCCTCCATTGTTATGGGTTAGGATAGTCCTGGATGCGGGTCGTAAACAGACCTCCATTGTCACAAATCCGCGGGCCGCATGCTTCCGCTCCTTTTGAAAACCGCAGGCCCCCTGCACTCGGGTTATCTACCTGAACAAGTCGAGCAGCTTGCAGAGAAGACGTGGGGTGGCAGCATCAGTGAGGCCTGCAATCAGGTCTTGGATGGCCGGCAGGTTTATCGAGAACCCTGTGGCTAAGCCCAAATGGGTGTTGCACCCAGATTAAGATGATAACATCACCTGCTTGTCAGCTTCCTGTGTCGGGAGCAGAAACATGCCAAGGGCCTACATTTGCAGATGGCCCCGGAAGAGCGTCCGAGAATGAATTCGCATGTCTCCCATACTCCCATGGGGAACCAACTGCTATAGTTTTTGCCAGGAACCCCATGAATGACCAACAGTCCAGAAAACCGTGCTGAGCCGTACTACCCTGGAAGCAAGCGTGGGAGCACCTGACCAGGATGTTCAAAGCTTTCAAGGGGCCTTCTGCTGTAGCGCAGAGCTTTGATCCCCAAATTTACTCTTCAATATTTCCGTATCCCATGCCATAGAACTCTCGTAGCAGGAACTCCAGAGCGTGCTCAAGGCCATTGGCAAAGCGTGCACTCTGCAATGCCTGCTCCCTGACCATCTGCGCCTCCTGCACGTGTCTGGCAAGCAAGGCGAGCACACCAACCCCAAAGAAACGATGCACAAGTCATTTCACTCATGGCTTCCTGATGTGGAGGTGCTCCTTAGGCTGGGTAACTGGGAGTCTCAAGAATTCTAAATAGGCTGCATGTACAGTCCAAGAATTCAAAAGCGAAAGTATCCGGTGTCCTGCTCGTTCCTGTCTCCAGCAACGATGCCCCTCTGCACATTGGGCACCTGCATTTGCACTGCAGTTGCATGATGCGACATGTGCTGAGGAGAAATATCATGGTCATCCTTGATCTTGCAAACAGTATGATGGTTCATCATCGTGTCATATCTGCTTCTGTTTCTATTGTCTGCCAGGATGCCTCCTCAGACCACCGGTAGTACGCGCGCATCAAGACCTGGCATGACATGCCCAGAATAAGCTTGGGAGGGTTGGGTGTCACTGAAGCCCGGCTCTACGTAGAATCTTACCTTCCCCCAGCACATGTAATCCGGAAGAAGTCAATGATGAAGGTTCACCTCCTAACTGCCAAAATGTTCTTGGGTTGTGGTTAGGGCTACTTGCTCAAACCAAATCTGCCAGCCTTCACTTCGCAGCCCTACATCCTTAGCGAATACCAGCCCGGGCTTGACCTCTAGGCAAGCAAGGACGCCTGTGGTCTATTCGTTATGAAGAAGGAATCAGCCAGAGTCAATGCACGCAACACCTAGTCAAACAGTAGCGGGCGCTTGCGTTCTACCAAGCCTCACAACTTTCTGGCTGCAAGCGGGAATGAAGGCTGAGAGGCGTGGGGTTCGGAGATGAAAGTCCTACAGGTGGAAATCTACACAACTATTGAAGTTGAAGTTCACCCTAAGTTTCTCCAGCTGGAGCAAATAGCAACAACATCATACCGCAAAGTGTTCTGTCAAAGTTGCTTGAAATCGCCCTGTGTCCCATGGTTCCTGAGCCCTGCGAGCAGGCACTTTGCTGGGCTCCAACTCTCGCAGCTTCCTCCGGCGCTCAGGATTCGACTCGGGCCTTCTTTGCCGGAGGTTCCGTGACCTCCAGCCAGCACTATCTAGCGGACAAGTAACAGCGAGATTCCAGCAGGGAACTAAAATATTTGGTTTGCTTGAGAGTTGCCTTTGATCTTTTTTGGGCAGGGTTGTTGAAGCTTCGGCCTGAAACGACACGAACACAACAGACCCCAGTAAGGCATTTACTCTGGAAGACCCTGCAACCATAAGCGGTCCTGTGTGCCATTTCGGAGGGTCGACAGGCATGGGCCTAATCTAGAGGTCGTTGCTACAGGGTTCGGATCACAGTCTTGCCTACGGCTACCCGCATTTCATTCGCAGCATTTTATAGACCTTTAGCCACTTGAGCCGTTGCCGGTACACATGGTGACTCTCAAAACGAAAAGCTCACAACAAATAATTCCTTCCTGGAAGCTCCTATGGCAGGCCTACATTCTTCCTGCAAAGCAAGGCTTGCAATGATCCGCTCGAACCCGCTCGAATCTGAACAGAACTGTAAATTCATGATGTGTGCTTTCTGTGTTTTTTGTTTGTTGTGTTTCTGGTTTCCTCGGTTTTCCATGATTTTGAGAGCTTCCAGACCATAAAATCTACCAAAACTATTGAAAACTAATGAAAACCCTCAAATTTCCGGTGGTTTCATGGTCTTCACTAGATTTTCCATGATTTTGAGCCTCCAAAGCCGAAAATCGAAGAAAACCATTACAAAGACAATTTAAAAATGACATGAAAACAATGAAAATCCATGGCTTTTTTGATGGACTTGTTTTAATGGTTTCCTCGAATTCCATGATGTTGATTGCTTCCGGAAGCGAAAAACCACGAAACAATACACTCCTTGGAAACCGTATTGAAGTTGTACATACATGTCTATTGAAAGCGCATCAAAAGTGTAACGAAAGTGTCCTGCGCTGAGACATGGCGACATGTATGCAAAAATGCAACTGCAACGTGTACTGAAACCATGAAATACCCATTCGTTGGCCCATCACCCTTTCATGCTTATCAGATGGTCCTAAGATGTCCTAAGTCTATGACTTAGCTAGGAATAGAGGCCTCCTCCATTGGCGGTCCATAGCCATCATCCAGCACTGCAGCCACAGGCGCCGGTGCCTCAGCCTCCGGCGCAGCCTGGGTGATGCCCGATGATCCTAAATGCAGAAGACCAAAACAACCGTCAGACGCCTAGAAAAATTGGATGATGAGCACCCCTTCTGCCCCAAGTTACCTTCTACCCCAAGTTATCCTGCCCCAGGACTGACATGTCCCTCTCAAACTGTTGGAGGTAGGCGATAACCTAAACAGCTTGGACCTCTCGGGGCATAAAGGGCCACAATCGGCATGAAGAATCTCAACATACACTGTGAGCACAAAGACCATCAAGGGGAGGCAGGGGCAGCCTGGATCGGATAGGTAATGCTCCCAAAGTTGGGTCAGTCAAAATCTACTCCTCCAACAAGCGTCTAGGAAGAGTGATGGTGTCGCTCCCTACATCACCCTATATGATCCCACTGCACCCATCCTAAGCCTGTGCCTCTTCCGAGGGCGCAACGGCTAGGGCCTCCACCTGTTGCAAGTCGAAAAACATGATCCTGCCCGCCCGGCAGTAAATTTCACCCTTGGCAGCACTAGGAATTCACATCTACTGTACTACAAGGGCACAAGGACTTGAAAGACAACCTGCTCAACATCCAAGTATGCAGGATTATGCAGGATTGCATGGTATTAGGTGCAGGAACGGCTTGCAAGTGGCCCATAGCGTCACGGGAAGAACTTGTCAGAAGTTTTAGTGTCAAGCTACGCATCAAAGACCTGAACTGGACAAGGATCTAACACGATGCATGCGCTAGGGGGGGGCTCTTATCGTATGCAAGGTACCAGAAAGCTTGGCAAGGGTGTAACCATCACATGTCACAGAATATACAGCAATAGTACGTTGTCTGTCAGGTTTCCCTCGTATCTCGGCCTGGTCCTTCCACATTTTTCTAGGACAATGCTAGTTTGCCAGGTACTTCCATTGACTTTGCGGCTGTCACTGTTAGCAGAACATGAACTGTCTAGCATTGCCAACTTCACGCAGTTCCCACTTGTTTCGATTAAAGTCGGCCTGAACCGAAAAAGGCAAGGATTTCATCAAGCTAAGTCAAACCGAAGCCAAAAGGGCCAGCATATGCCATCATTCCCTGCACACAGTTTGATGGAAAGAGCAACGCCCTCATGAAATTTCAGTTTTTTAACCCACGGTATGGATATAATTATGGTTTCCCTCCTACAGATCAATGTCAGTCAGTAAACTGCAGGAAGCACAGATCTGAGATTCCTTGCACGTCTTGTCGGCATGGAATGAAGTTGGCAAGAAGCAATCCGACATTTGGGTTACTGAGGTACTGCACTTCACACCAAATCAGAACATATGAGCTATAGTCTAAACTCCTAGTATCCCCCTTAATAAGCCCTATAGTAGTCCCCTAAATAATCCCCTATATAACCCCCCTTTAAGGAGTTTAGACTATAGCTCATATCTCTTCATGACTTCATGCATGGCAAGGCCTTTGATTGCTCATCTTCCGCAAATTCACGTAAATCTACTGGCATCATCAAATCCAAAGCTTGTGAATCTGTTTGCGTCTACTTGAATTTCTTTTCCGGAATAGGTGGCAGCAGGATACCTGGACCCCTAAAAAGGGACCCTGAACCCTATAACCTCCAATTTCTCTTCTGCATGGTTGATGTTTGTATGTTGGTCGGGGCCCAGGCCTCCAGGGCAGCTGCAGGGCCCTCGCCTGCGACTGCATCTGGCAGATCGTCAGCACTTGGCAGTTTCCATACATATGGGTTCCCATGAAAATTCGAAGAAGCAGGAGCGACAAAAGGAGCAGCAGCAGCAGCAGCAGGTGCCTCAGCAGCGGCTACCTTCTTAGCGGCAGTGGTGGCAGATTGAGGAAGGAGGCGAGTGGCAGCCATGGTAAGAAACGAAAGACGTAGCAGTGCTACCAGCAGCAGCAGCAGCAAAAGTAGTACAGTGGAATCCGCACGTAAAACGATTACTTTTACCCAAGCTCCTGTTACTTCATTGCACAGGCGGAAAGCCCTACTTGCTGATGATCATCTTGCTGATGGTCATTCGGACCCCCCCGCCCTAGACTCCCTCATGCGGCAGTAGTGTTCTTATCTGCCATTTGCTGCCAGCTCCGATACCCCCATGAAGAGGACTTCTGCCTGGCGTCTTCTCGGGTGCTACTGCTTCAGCCGCTGCCACGGCAGCCTGGCGCGAGAAGCTTACGAGTCTTCGAAGATGTTCGGAGCACAAATTTCGAATACCAGGGACTTATGAGCATTTCGTGCAGCAGCAGCAGCATCAGCAGACTTTGTTGAGGTACTTCTTTCTCAATCAGAGAAGGAAGAGCAAAGCAGCTCTTCTCCAGCTTTTGCAAAAAGCCGTCGATCGCTTTGCACGCTTCCCGCGGATAGATATCACCTTGGCACAAGACCTGAAATTGCAAGGATACCTGCAGTTCGGCTTTGTGGGCATATTAATCAACAGCACTTCAGGCAGGTAAAAAGGTAAAACTCCATGTCACAAAAAGCATCTAGAGGGCGTGCGAAGCATAGGCTCCAACCGTGTTCTCAGGTTCTTGTTGGTGGCGTAGAGGTACCGAAGTCTTTGCCCGTTCTCGTTTCGAAGGTACAGAAACCATGGTGCATGCTTGCCAGGCGCGCAGGGTACAGGGCACCATGCTAGGAACAAAGCACCCAAACCAACGTCTCACTCAAGCTCGCAGCGGCCTCCAACACATCCGCAACTGCAGGAGTTTCCTGCAAAGTGCCGACATGTATATTGCATATGGCAAGACAGATGGATCATTGATTGCCCAGTAAATTTAACAGGTCTATCTGCAGCGCACTTGCAGGAAAGCGGTGCAACAACTCGAGTATTAGGAGGCTGCGGCTGATGTACAAGCAGAGTTCCAGTGTCAAGGCTGCACGAAGTCATCTCCACTCGCCATGCATTACCGTCAACCCCCCACATCAATTCGCGTCGAACCTTGCCCACAGCCGCTGCCGGGGCTTCTGCCGGGGTGGCGTCGGCTGCTGGAGCTTCAGTTGACTCCTGCCACGGATTCCAGAGTTCAAGGGTGTGTAGCTTGAGGATTCGTGGCTAAAGGGCACGGCTTCTGAGAATGAACATCTGTTAGAAATCGCTGTTTCGATTTCACTTGGAGATCATGTGCTAGTGTGAGTGGGCATCAACATGAATGGCAAAGGCTTAAAATGATTGACACTTCATGGCCTGCATTCTGACCCGAAGCTCATAAGCTTTGACCCTTACGTGCCCATGTGCTGCAGCCTGACACTTCAAAAAGGCATACAGTGGGATAATGGAAAATCAAATGGAAACTACTATAGTATATTGGGGGTTTATAGGGATAATGGAAAATCAAATGGAAACTACTATAGTATATTGGGGGTTTATAGGGAAAATGGAAAAGAAAATGGAAACTACTATAGTATATTGCTCCTTCACAGGCTCAGGTGGTGGAGGGTTCCGATTTCTTGCAGACTTCACGAAGTCCATGAAATCCGTCTTGCCAGAGACCTCTTTGCCTGGGCAAGAAAATAGGAGTTGAAAAAGTGTGGAGGCCAGGTCTATGGGTCTCGTATGCTCATGTGCTGCTCACCGGTTTGTTGACATATGAACAATTGACACACAAACCCATTTCTTTGTACTGCTACCAACGGACCAAGACACGCGCATAGACGCGAATGTGGTGCCGGCCAAACAGCCTTCTGCTTTGCCACATGAAGGCCTTGTTGAACTTGGACTTATACCTGAGCTTGCCAAGCGATAAAAAAAATGCATTTGAGGTCGTGAATTGGAAATGGACAGAGCACAGGCTTGGACTGCAGGGGGGTGCGCAAGCACGAGTTTGCAGCATGACTCAGCATAACAGTCCAATCCAAGCAGCTCTGGCAAGCAATGGTGACAGGCTGACCCTTGAAAGCCCACGTGTTCCCCTTTCGTAGGTCGTAGGATGTCTTCAAATTTGCAAGCCGGGACTGTAAGCCCCATCTACCCATTAGTTCGTCCCGGCGCAACCTTGCAGACCCCAGTCTCTGTTTGTACAAACAACTGCCTCAACACCAGCAAGACCTTAATTAAATTCGGCACAAGCATCTCTTCTTCGATTCCATTGGCTGGGTCCTCCCGTGTCAAGGTGGCTGCCGGTTAGCAGGGCGAGTATGGGACAAAGGTCCCATGCCGGGCACTTAGCCCAGCTAATTATCCTCATAGCTTGACAGCCATTCAGCCACAGAGTACAGATTCTGTTTCAGTTTGCCGTCAATCCCTACAGACTACGTCGTGACTACGTAGTTGGGGCTGCAGGGCAAGTTCTGGGTCTTGAACATTTTGCGGGCATGGCACCACCTTTACTCCCCGAACACCTGCCTGTCAACTGGATCTACCGGCATGTGCTAGATTGATATACATGAAGAAAGACCAGAATCCTTCACTCAGCTCAGAAACCCCGCAAACACTTGAACCCAATCCCTACATGAAGCCCTTGACTCCTACCGTGTCCTCCTACTCATCCTCAGTACATACCCAGAATGTGCGGCCTTGGGAACGATCGTTCCTGCCTTCTCCCTCAAACCTCTGCAACCTTTTCCTCATTCCCTACCATCCATTCCATTCCCCACTTTGCACTAGCAATCAGGTCCTCATCTTCCTCCATCCGATCCAAGGCCCTCTCGCAGAGCCTTCGGATCTCCAAGGCCTCAGCGGACAAAGCTCCGCAGTTCGAGGTTTCAGCTGCTGGGGTTTGGGATGGTTAAGGTTTGTGGGTGAAGGGCAAAGTCCTATCAATCACGCCACAATGGTCACAGGGACATTGCTGCAATTAGTGGTGGTAGTCGGCTTGTCCAATTGATGCAAAGTCCGCTGAGCGCTGTTTGCACTCGAGTTTGAGATTTTACGTCTGCTGGAACTCCTCGGCTTCCTGTAATATAGCAAATGCCACTCTTCAAGGCACCCGAATCTGAAGTTCCAAGAGAATGTCAAGGGTTCGAGTGCTACCTGCAAGGTAGCGCTCCCGCTCGAAGGAGCACCACAGCAAGCACTACAGCAAGGCTATCAACTTCCGAAAGGCTGAGCTCCATATCTCATAGTCAGGACCTTTTAGACTTTGAAAAGCGTCCTGGAAGCTAACAACACCGAGTTCAAGTGCATTGCCCAAATTCCCGGACACGTGGCTTGGACCACCAGCCACTGAGGTGTTATGCACGGGGGACAGGGATACTATAATAATACCCCATGATATACTGTAATATACCATCATCTATTTTAGTAGGTTATAGTGAATTACAATATAAATCCTGAGCCGCTGACGCAAGGCTCTGGTTTGCCGTCGGTGTCCTTGCGGGGTGTCTCCACCACTGGCGGCGTGAAATTCTTGACCTCCTGAGGCAATTCTGTGGGACTTTTTGTGGTGCCTTGGAATCAAAGGCATGGTGCGCCTTATTACTGCATGGGTGCTTCTTCTTTTGCGGCTGTTTTTCGGGGGATCCCTGGCTTCGACACGAGGGAAGGCCTCGTAGAATAGTTGGTTGGATGTGGTCTTGTCATCCAGAAAATCAGCAAGGGTTAGGGAGAAGGCCCTTGACAAACCGTGGCTTTTGGCAATCGGTAACATCTGCTCATTCTGAAGCCTGTGAACCAAACCTAATTAATCATCACCATACATGTGAACATTGTGACTTAAGCCTCACACAACAAATAGCGTGAATCCAGAAATTCCAAAAACAACTGGTCCAGACCCCGCTAGCCCCTCAAAGTCGTCCCGAAGCAGGGCTTGAGGAGGCATAGCTACAAGATACTATGGTATACCATAGTAATATACTGCCATGTCTATGTATTTGTTCATTGTCCTGCAGGAGCGCTTTGACAGTGCTTTCGAGGACTGGCTTTTCGGACTTTGGAAACCTGACTGGCTGGCAGGCGGAATGAAAGGAATTATCTTCAGATTCCTGCTGCAACATTTGGCTTTTAGTTCAAAACTTGTCTCAGCTCCAGGTGGTTATCATCAACATTGGACTAACACGCTCAAAGGGTTTTGCCAATGAAGGTAGGTGGCAGTACAGTCGCGGCAACCTGATCGATCTCCGGCACCTCGCTGCAAGTGTGGTTCTGCTTCAGGCTGAAGGCACCGCTCTAGCTTCCATCAGAACCTCGGGCCTAGGGCCTAGACGTTTTGGGGCCGCAGATGCAACGAATTTGGAGGCACACGCGCCTTGCCCGATAACATCTCTTGGCTCTCGTGCTCCCACTCGCGGCAGCCCTGGCCTTTCCTGGGCGTGATGCATGCTGAGACTGGAGACACGATGGTTGATTATGGCATGCTTGGTGCGAACTGGATAATGCAATAGCTCAGAATACTGTTTAGAAGCATGTTCTGGGAATCACTGCCTATGAACTTCTTAGCTGGCGCATGGTCCATCTCTAAAGTTTGCGAATCAGGAATACGACGGAGAGCCTCGAAGTAGCAGACCGGCAATGGAGACTGCAGGAAGCAAAATTCTCAGCCAAATGCCAGAGGAACACCATGCCAAGCGTCCAGTTCACCCAGTGCGCCTCTCGTGCTAAGATGTGCATGATCATGGTCTCGGCGCCTGCTCGCCTGGGGCCGCATGCTGCACAAAAGCAGATGAATCGTTTGCAGGTTCTCAACGGAACTCGTGCTTCCACGGGCATGGCCAGGGTAGCGCATGCCAGGACCTCAAGATTTGATTAGATCACAGCGAGCAGAAGAACCATTTGTGACGAGCTTCGTTTGAGCCAGCACCTTTTCGATTCTGCTCCTGATCTCCTGCCATATTCGCAGGTGGGGTGCTCCATTGGGAGACTCTTTTACCGCCAAGAGCACCGACGCCCCAACATAGCTGCCATGCCATGCCGTGCCAAGATCTGTCTGAAAGGTGACACAAGTGCTTTGAGAGAGAAACGGCATGATCATGAAACTAGGGTAACTACAGCTTAAACGATGCAACTAGGTTCTAGATTCAGCTACAGTGCATGACTGCAAGCCCCGGCTATGACGGAGCCCAAGACCACGTCCTTGAGCTCGGCGTAGATGAAGTCCGGCCTGAGTGCAGATCAGCCCAGCACAAAAATCCCCAAACTATTCACTCCTGACTCTGCACGCATTGGGTCCCAGGAGCTGCGTGGATATTAGCCCACCTGGGCGATTTCGGCCTTGGAATGAGACATGTTTGCTGCAATGACAGAGTGAACCAGCAAGCAGCAATAGAAATGACTGCGGCCGTCTCCAGCGCAATTTGTGCAACGGCTGGAAATCACAGCGCCAGTGCCAAGCAGAGTAGAGACGCCATAGGTCATACATCCCGAAATGCATCAAATTAAATCACATAATATTATTATTGTTCTGCTCCTCTGAAGAGATCGGGCCATATCACACATGGGAGCTTCGATGAGCTTCGGCTTACTGCTGCCCAGAAGAATGTTCTGACTTCAGGATTCAAGTCATGGCTTGTAAGGCATTCAAAACTTTTTTTTTGCAAGCTTGCCTTGTGCCAGCTTGTTCCAGTTCTAGATGTGGGATTGCCAGGAGTTGTGCCATGGTGTATGCTTACCAAACAATAATGCGGAATCCAGGTTTGCCTAGCACAAACTCAGGTGAAGTTGCAGATGTCGCGCCAAGTACCTAACTGTTTAAGAGCCGGCCCTCATGCCTTGTTCTGCAAAGGCTTCCTGTGGACTCGATGAAGTACGACGCGAAGGCCAGGTTACCAAAGCATTGGAACTTATGCGAAATCAGGATGCTTCAACCGTCCTGGCCAGGTTGCTGGTCACATCCTGCTCGAGCGCTTGGAAAGCAATCAGCACCTGCCCGAGTCAGGCTGCCCAGGAAAATCATGCTGCAACAGACGCACCTGGAGACATGAAGTGGAGGTCCTGTGGACTTCCACTGTTCCCTTGGCAAATCCACCGCACATCCCGCGACAATAGCTTCCCGCGGACGCAAGGCGGCCTGTGACAGGAACTGTATTCGTAGCTGCGGGTCGTCCATCTGCACCTTTGCATGGCTGTTGCTGTTGTTTTTGTGCTGCTGGACCCACCAAGTTAAGGGTGTCATCCACAAAATGGGGAAAGCATCTGCAAGAGGAGCTACTCGCTTGTTTGGCTATGGGTGCCACAGGCCAAAAAGTGCTTGTTGTGGAAGCCGTCTGACAATTTTGGCGGTCACAAACAAGTACTAGTTCTTAGCAGGGAAAACTGGAATATAATCCCTATATGCAATATTCCGATTCCCTTATTCCCTACTACTAAGAATCAGTAAGATCAAGTACGAGAAGCGCGGAAGGCGCGTGCACGAGGAACCTGTCCATACAACATCACACGGGGGCTTGCCAGGACTGTATGAGCTACAGTCAACATTGTCCAGACCATTAATCGAGGCTCCACGTTAGGGACCATATTAGGGACCATACTAAACTACAAGGGGGTCCCCTGTGTCCATTGTTCAGGACGCCTTCATAAGGCTAATATTGACAGTAGCTCGCATGAGGAAATGGCCGGCAAGAGTGTACCCCCAAGTTCACTGTATGCAACAGCCCTCTTCTTCTATGCGTAATCTCAGTTTTGGGAGGGGGGCTTAGCCGCTAAGCCCCAGCACATTGGTCTGAAACTCTTCACACGGACAGATGGGGAAGAGATTTAACAGTACTTGACATCGACCCCGTGTTCCCCGGCTCAGCGTCCCCTGTCCAAGGTCAGGTTGCTGTCCCGGCATCTCGAGTCCGGAAAATCTCTCCCGCTTGTGTCACCGTGTGTACGCGGGACTTCCAACATTAAGCAAAATGCCGCCGATCTCTGTGTGATAAACAGCCCGCCCCCTCACACTACAACAGTTTTCATCCAAGATCAGTCTTTGCGTTCTCCAGTCCTTCTGAGCCTCCCTCCGCACACTTCTTCGCGTACTCCCAAATGACTACACACATAACTGCCATCTAGGACTCTAGTTCACTTGAATCAGTCTACAGGTGCCTGGCCCCTATTGACACCTCTAGCTGCATTAATTATGTCGGCTTTTGTACCAACGCACGGAGTCCTTGCAATTGCCGTAAACACGCGTTTGAGCTCGAGCTCATCTCTCTCCCTCTCCCTCTGAAGCTCTACAGGTCCAAACTCAACTGGACCTACTCGACTTGCTAACTGCCCATCTTAGAGCTTGCGCTTTTGCTCTGGTGTGCCGCTTGTGCCTGCCGAGGCGGTGCAGGCTCTGGAGGAATCCAGGGCTCGCGCTGCTCCGCCGAGGTCGGGTATTTCCTTCCAAAGCTGCAAGAGCCGTATACTGACCGGGCTGGCAACCATGCAAACTTTCATAGCACTCTCATCACCAAGTACTCAAAGCATATGTACACCGGTGTTGTCAACTTGCATGTCACTTGGCAGGCAGACATACCTACCACAGTGGCAATAGCAACGGCGGTAGTGATGCCGGCGTTTAAACCCCGGAACATTCTGCCAGAGAGAGAGAGAGAGAGAGAGAGAGAGGGAGAGATCGATATTCGCATCATCCTAAGTGCTCTTCATCTTCTTTGTGTGCATGAGTAGCGCCTCAGGCGCCCCTATTAAGTCCATTCTGTCGTTTGGGAAGTGTTGCTAAGTAAGCTCATGACTTGGGATGGCTCTTTTCGCAGATGCCTTCTCGTGATCAAGGGCTCAGTAGCAGGTTCCATGCTCAAACACCGTGACTGCTGCCTGAAATCTGAAAACCATGGCAAAGACTGCTGCTACCCCGGTGACTCTTACATCGTGCGAGTTGGTGACCCTACCACTATTGACATTGCACCCTCAGAAAGCAAGATGAATATCCAAACGCTGGTGCGAGGCTGACGTGCCTGCGCATCAGCCCTGAGGCCACAAACCCTCAACGGGTGCAAGTGCAAAGTACACTAGCAGTTGACTCGTCATATCACTTTTTGATGACTATTGAGTATTGGTACCACCACTGTCGACAGAACTACTTACTTTCGCCATCGTTGCTTGAATGACGTCTGTTACGAGCTCAGGGTGACGACTATAACTGTGGCTGTCGTCATTGTTGGCCTTGTCATCGTAGCTGCTCCAGTAGTATGGTACTGACTATAAGTGTTCTCTATACACTTGGCATAGCTCCGCCAAGCATCTCGAACTGTTGCAGCAGCTTCGTCACAGTTGCCTCGGTTGCAGCTGGCAATTTTCGATAGTTTCCGGGACAAGGTCGCGTCCCGACCTCTTGTGCCAGGATGACTACTTAGGGCAACTGTACGAAATGCTCCAAGGCCTGGCCGGCCGGAATTTACGAGCGAGCGAGGGCTGCGCAGATGAGCGCGCACAACAATGTGTAGGGCGGATGTATGTTATGAGGGAAGCAACAAATCTCATGGAGAAAAACGAACCGGAGCAGCTTCCGCAAGACAGGCCATTGAAAGCAAGATGGCTCACGAAGCATATGCAACTCAGTTCTAGCAAACTGTTGAAGCCGAAGCCGGCCAAGAGCCTAATTCTGGAGCCTCTTCTTCTTCTTCACCACCAATATTCCACATGTCTGAAGTTGAAACCTTTGATTCTTTGCCTCAATAATCTGCAGGCCCAGGAGCCTATTCGCTCCGTCAACGTGCTTAGGGTCAAAGACGTGATCGTAAAAGCAACCAACAACTAGAAGAACATCAGAAGGGTTTTGCCGTACAAGGCGCATAGAAGAGCTTCCAATTCTCAGGAGTCTCGAACATCCTTGCAGCAGGCTACTGCTACCAAACAGCAGCCGGACCAGGACACTACAACGCCTGGATCCTGAATCCTGACAACACACTGTCTACTTACCAAGCTGAGCGCAATACAACCCGTGTTCTGGGAAACATGATAAGCTCCTCCTTTCTATCCCTTTGGCGTTTGGCACAAAAGCCGCTTTGGCTGCAACATCACACCCTGGTCCACGAACAAGCTAAACACCTGCTTCCCCCAAAACTGGAATTCCCCGAGCATTCTCTTGCTGGACGTCGTTGGTGGTATGGGCAACCTGTTTCAGGCCTGCACCCTAAACTCTACACCTGGTTCCACAAATCAACATCGGCATGAAATTGGGCTGAAACAGCCAGCAAACCGGAGACAGGAGACACCAAAAGGACTCAGGGTACATGATTGTTTAGCGTGCAGGTTGCGGACTGGATCACTGATTAGGTTGCGGGTTTGGGGTTGCCTGGAACTTGTCCATCATGGCGCGGCTAGTCGGAAGTTTCAAATATTTTGAGCTTTCTCTAGTTAGATGCATGGAGGAGAGAAAGAAGGAGAGAGAGAGAGAGAGGCAATGTGTGCCAACGATGCCATAAACGCAAGAGGACTTGAGTCTTTCAAGAAATTTCAGGCAAAGGCTCCCTGAAAATGCGGGTCTCGTTCATGACGTATTTTCCATTATCCCTATAGATAACCCCAATATATACCCTATATATTATAGTAGTTTCCATTTTCTTTTCCATTCTCCCTGTGTTTAGAACGAATTGTAAACACACTCTGAGGCACAGTTGCATGGTCGCAATGATGAGGGATGAAATCTTGCGCTTCCCTCTTCCGTGCCCTCTCGGCATAGCAGGAGATTGCAGCACTTCAGGTATGTCAAAGAAGCCCGCAAGTGAAACCTTCACCGCAAATCCTGAGGCCAAAAACTCTACACAGTGAATAAGAATTCTGGGACTGGCCTGCCAAGAAAACCTTAAGGATTGGAGCCCACAACATAGAGCTAGAAGTTCTGAACGGAAGGCATGGGACTTCTCCACAACCTGCAGCGACTCTTGCAAGGCCCAGAAACCTGGGAGCTATGAGCCTTGAGGAGCCCCCAAGACGTAAGGTTTGTGGGGATGGCCTGGTGCTTCTGGAAGCAGTTCTGGGGGCTTTGCGGGGTCATACGCCGGTCAACACGGGCAATTCCCTTTGAGTCATGCTATCTTCATTCGTGCAAATGCCGCTACAGTATGGAGACTCAACTGAGGCAAAATTGGTGTCAAGAATGTCAAGCCAGGTTTGGTGTAGACTGCCTGCTTTGTGGCTGGAAGGTCACTGCATGGCTTCGTGCTGCTGTTGCTGGAATGAGCCACCAACACAAGAAACTCCTCTGCCAGCAAGGTCTATGGCAAAGGATGCTCGATTCGTCATGTATGGGCGTTCAAGTCGCAAGTCGCCTCGGAATTGGTGTCCATCAGCCTGGTTTTGAATGAGTATTCTCCAGCCGCTGCTGCGATTGCAAAGGCAAGCCGTCTGCTTGACGGCCACTTGGCTTTGACTCGCCTGAAGCTGCGCCCACAACGGAATGAATTCAGAAGATGAGGAAGGGGTAGGTACCCGGAAGGGGTTGGGCCCCCCCCACTCCAGCTGCATCCCCCTGCCAGCCCACCTGGCAGCACCTCGGTTCCCCTGAAGCTGCATTCATAGTTGGGGCCCGCTTCACTCCTGTTCGCTCATTTATACTCATTATACTGCTGTTGAAGTTGCTTCAAGTACTGTAAAGCGCTGATGAACTACCTGTGCGCGCTTGGCCGAGCATAACGGGATTCAGGAAGGCTGGATGTTGGCCTCACAGAAGCTGTCCTGGCCTTACGCGCTGTTTCTGACGGCTTTGACCGGAAAGATTGATCAGCTTGCGGTTTATGATGAATTTATGGATGGCTTATACAGGCTCAGGGGAACGTTCATTATGATTTTTGAGTCTATGCATTTTGGTGGTTTATGAGGATGAGGATTTTCTGACGGCTGCTTGACACCAATGGCCCTCACCGTTGCAGCTCAATTTCTCCCGATTTGAGCCCTCCGGCACCCGCTCGAGCATGGAAATTTGTTTGGCGGGGCCCAGATCAGCTGTTTTCACTCAGCAAGGGTGCTGATGATGCTTTTGCACGTGGGCCAGGTTCCACACGTCGTGTTTTTTCAAGACCTTGTTTTGGGAGGGCCCTGAGATTGTTTGTCGGAGGTCCTTTGGACAAGCCAGGGCTATGGCACACAGCAGAAACCCCGGGGCGCTGTCCGCTTTTGTAAAGGGACCCGTAAACCATCAGAAAATTGCATTTATGGAAATTTCAGGGGCCATGAAGCAGTCGGTCGCTGGCGAGGCGCGGAAGCACAGAGCTGCAGCACCAAGTTTACACATTGAGAAATGGGATCCTCCTGAAATACCTGAAGCCACTGACAGCTCATCTATCGAGGAATAGGGCGATGAGGCGGAGCACAAGATGGGGTTCAGGCTGCCAGTGCTGCACCTAACGGCGCAACAAGCCAAGCTGAAAAGCACAAGGAGCTTGTGTACTCGTTGTACTGCAGGTTGGGATCATGACCCAGGCTGCTCGCCTTCTCCTTTAACAGGTCGTTTCAGCTTTACGAGGTGAACTACATGGTACCAGCACGTGTTTGCACTACCTGCGCCACTCCACTTCTCAGAAGCTCAAAAAAACGCAGATGTGGACACTTCTGGCCAGTTCTTCTCTTGCATTAAGCTACATCCATGATGCACTGACCTGAAAATTGCTCGAAGCCTCACACAAGTACCCTGCCTGGGCTGTAAACGCTATGCATTGCTATCTGTCGACTCCAGTGCAATCGAATCTCAAGCCCCGCGCCCGCAACCTGCTGAGACCGGACTGGAAGTGTCTAGCAGCAGGCAGGTGTATCAACCGCGAACAAGCATTAGCAAGATGATATCATACTTCTGTTGCTTGGACGCATGCGCTCGAAATCTGAAGAAGAGCGTGTCCTGAAGGCCTGTTGCCCCGACTCCGAACCTTGTCCCCTTGCTGGCCTCAGGGGGACTTTTGCCGTTTGCGGCCGCCTCGGCAGTTGTTATCAGAACATAGAACGCTACTGCCCTCCGGCCGCTGTCATTCCGCTTTGCCTGCCGCAGATCCTTGGTGCTTGTCCTGTACTGTCCTCTTGCTGCTGTGACTGTTCTGCTGTAGCCGTTAGCCGCCATGGAATGATGCAAGCCTTCTCTTGATAGAACCTCATCCGTTCAATGTCAAAATGGCAACTTCCGACAACGTTTAAAAGCATGACGATGCAGCTCGAAAAGAGTGGTGTGGCCTCTGGCGCAGCCTCCGCGGGTGCAGCAGAATCTGCGCTTGGCGGCCCAGTTGCTGGAGCTGTGGCCTGATAGGGTATCACCACCCAAGAGCAACCTTCACCATACCATTCCTGCTTGGAGGCGAACCAAAACACCAAGAAAATCCAAGACGTGTGAGACCAAAAACCTTCACGCCACAACTGCAAGCTTTAGTATGCTCGCCATGAGACATGTGAACTGCCAGATCCTGCAGCAGCGGCTGTGTGAATTGCTTCGGCCTGCGGGGCCTGCGGCTCGACAACGTCCAGAGAGTATGGGAGGACCTGTTTCACAACAGGGCTTGGCCGGGCTTGGCGGCCATGAAGCAACGCGAGCATGAATGATCTTTAAAAACCTTCAGCTCTGGTTTTTCTCCTAGGCCGCTGCGACCCATGTGATTAGCCGTGCTTGACTCCCACACGTACCGTCCTAAAAAAGCTGCGAGCAACCGGCAGCCTTCACATCAACATCCAGGTCATCCGAGGTGAACTCAGTCAGGCAGGCATCTAAGGACTTTTGGAGGGACCCCTTATAGGGACCCTTGTAACAAATGGTATGGGGACTACCTAGGGATATAGGGGGTTATATAAATACCTAGAAGGCAGCATCCCAGGAGCTGGACTCACCAAAACATACTGCGGCTGAATTGCAAAGTCTGCCGCTCGAGCCTTCCTTGGCACAATGTCAAGTTTCTCTTGAAAACCGTTTGCAAAAATGCCACGGCAGCTAGCAGCTAGACTTGTTTCAATTCTTGCTGGGCATCAAGTACTTCTCTGATGTCACATGCCTGCAGATTTCCTTCTCTGGACCATGGCATGGGAGAAAGATGCTTTCCACGTATGCAGGGTGACTTCTTTGCAATGCCCGCATCAGGTGGCGTTTGCACCCAAGCGTCTGATTGTTCGCGATGGCCTGGCACGCGTGTTCGCAGGAGTTCCACACTGGATCTAAGATTCGGTGCGGATGGCTAGGTATGTAGACGCCTAGGGTACCCATAGCACTAAATGGCAAACAGAATTTCAAGCACCACCCAGCATCAACAACCCTAAACCTTCTCTCCAATGCTCCTTTCCCGAGACTGCACGGCCTTGTGGTCAAGCGCTAAAAGCCGCTCCAACAGTAGAGTTATCCGCGCGCGGAGCCGGCAGTTGAAGGAGCCTTTCTGGGATTCTGCAAACATAGCTTCAATTTGGTGCTCTTTGATCCTTCGTCAGTCGTACATCCATTTTGCCTTTGTCGTTTGTCGCTGCACCCACAACTGTTGATTACCACTTCCAGTCCAGGAGGCGACTGTTCCAGCCTGCGGAGCTGGATAAAACCCCGCATTAAATCCTTTACAAACCTTCAACCTTATCGGTTTTTCTACCCCTTATAGTTTTAGAGTGCGTGGGGTTTCGATTAACCTTCTCGCTTCTTCTTACTCCTTATCGTTTTACAGATCAAACGCTATCTCGGGACACTCTTGACATAACCTACAGAAGCGGGTTATTGTACAACCCCGCGTGGGAATTCATGACATCTCCTGCTTGCTTGTTGTCTGTAAGACTGAGGTAAACCACGGCTTTTGCAAGTCTGACAGTCAAGGGGGTATAGCTTGGATCCTGCCAGATCACTTCATCCTTATGAGGGTTCAGCGCAGCATACTTTTTGCAGGCTGCTTTGAACCCGTGTACTTCGTCTGCAGTGCTTGGTAGCCGTGAAGAGCAAGCACTCTCCCTCTGCCTGTCTCTCTTACCAAACCCTCAACTGCTTCACTAAGGCTGCGGCCTGTTAGACGAGAGCTGAGTTGCTTCAGCAGCGAGGTCATCGTCCTCAGCAACACGCTCCGCCGAGACATCCCAATTTTGTGTCTGAGTGGAGCTGTGTTCGCATCAGACGCTGGCATGCGAGATGGGACTTACTGTAGGTGCCATCTTCAGCCCCGTCAATCATTATCGGGTCCAGAATGCAACCAGCCAGGCATCAGGAGCTGGCTTAGTGGGTTTGTTTCTGTTTCCGCGCTGTGTCCCATTTTCTGGGTGGGAGAAGGATATCCTCACCATGGCTGAAGCCTCCTCGCCAAGAGACAGGAAGAGATGACCATTTGGCGAGACGCCCAGCTGCGAGATCAGCTTCTTTCCTGACGATTGTGCTAGTTTTCCAACAATAGAAACCACGGGAAGCATAAGATCAAAAGTTCTAAACGGAAAGCGCTTGGCAGCCTATTCATCATACTCAATGCCTGACAAACCTGAGCCGGCTGAATCTGCAAGATACGGAGCCTTGAAAACCCAATCCCAGTGGACTAACATACGCTGCCGGACTCGTGGAAGAGGGCGCTTTTGGGGCAGAATTGCAGCAGACCTCCAAATACGCATGCCGCCTGGCCATTCAGCAAGGCTCTGCCCAGGCCCTTACTTCTAAAGGCCTCTAACTCCTTCAGGACACTCACTATATTCGGACTATAATCTCCGCCTCGGACAGAAAACGACGAAGATCCACAAAGGATTAGGTCCTAGAGCCTGTGTGAAATGACAGGTTCCACTCCCTACCGTGATTCTCGCTGCCGTTTGCCCCACAACGCCTACACTGTAAGAGACGTTGGAACCTACCTGGAGCTGCCTGCAGTTGGAAGCCCCAACCCGAAAATTGTGGAACGCAGTCAAGATTCTGTCTTCTAATCGTTTGGTTTCTCTTTCCTTGGCTTCTTTCGCTGCCTCAGCGACATTTAGGGCTGTGTGCGCATGGGTTCTTGCAAGGCTCTTCTCTTGCAGGCAGAGCTGGTCAGGACCTCATCTGGAGTCGTAGATGCTACAAGTACCAGGTTCCGCGCAGGAATGAGAAACAAGCCAGCCTACCCAGCATACCTAACTCAAGCCGTTCTGGAAAATGGTGGGTCCTTGGGAATCACAATGTTTACAGCTTATGGCATCTCCCTGACAAGCAGGTCACATACCCTGCTACGTGTTTCACGCCCCTGGATTTCTGGGAGATTCAAAAGCTCCGTGAAGCTGATAGCCCCTGCTCCTCCCCTTTCAAAGCTTCGCAAAAGCCATCAGTTTTTGCAGTGACTCTCGCAAAGCCCAGGGAAGACGAAGAGCCGTCCGCTCTGGTTTGTTGTTGTCGGCTGCATCCTTGGCAGCCTTCATCTCTGCCTGTTGCGTGTGGAGTGGAGAGTTCAGAGGCCCCACCCCAGACTTAGGGACGAGCACAGGTCAAATGAAGTCCTCCCTTAACTGAAAGGCTTCCATGAACATTGGCAAGGTCGTTGGCATTCAATTGTGCCATTGTGCCATTACGTGGCCTACGGCTTCAAGGTCAATGGCCTTCTCGCCTCTATGTAACTGCCACAGCGGTATTGGAGGATTCTGGCGCCGCGGCGTTTTGATAGTCTACTTGTGATGCTGCGCCTGATTGACATCATATGTCATGTTTGGTCGCTCAGAGCCAGCATAGAATACTAGCTGCTGTTTAGGTCGATTTTGAGAAGCATTGGCATGTTAATGATTCATTCGTTGATTCATGCAGGCTATGGCTGGACTCAGGGCCAACCGCTACCATACCCCCAAATCCCAAAACTCGCAGATGCCAACTTCCCAAAGGCCGGAAGCTCGACTGGTTTATCCTGCTGTTCTTGCGTTTGCCAAGCACCCTCCACCCAAACAACTCGTGACTGTCAAGCGATCAGATCGAGGCCTCCTGCTTGGCATCGAACTCCTTGAGGCGCTGCCTTGCAAGGTCCCAGCAAGCCTGGCAAGCCCCCTCATGCTGCATGAGGGATTTGGGGTTTACAACCTGTTCTCGGGCACCTGTACATCTTTCATGCTTACTATCAGCCTTAAAGAAAGAGGGAGAGAGAGAGAGAGAGGCAGGGGAGAGAGAGTGGAAGGTGAGAACAGCTGTTTAAGAGCGAGTTGGACTCCAGCAATCTAACATAAAGAAAGAGATTGAGTTGCAGGATTGAAGGAGGTAATACTGTTGCTGGACAAACACTCGGTGAAGGACCTCAAAAGACTCCGGAGCCATGTGCCAGCTACGGAGCTAGGGGGAGAGCACGACGAAACAGCATTACAGCATTCTGAAGATCTCCAACTCCTGTATCCCTGGCACTCCACAAACTTGTTATTGTCCAACTGACTTGAAGAAGCAGCGAAGCCCCGTATCTTTCCGTCTCCCGCGTCTAAGACTTCAAATCTGGCATAAGTGATGAAATGGCCCAAGCTTTTGTTGGTAAGACCAAGAACGCTGAATCCAACCTCCTCGGGCCTTGCGTAGCTTCAAGAGGCTTTTGTCGAAAACATCTGTTAACTCTGCGAGCTGCCTCAGCTTCCGGTAGCTACCCAAAGCTTCTCTTTCCTTATTTTCCTTACCAAAGCCTGATTCGACACGGTTTGGGACCGGCCCTTCCACTGGTGACAGAAGTGCTGAGAGTGAAGGCCGATCTTTGCATGCACTTCTGGAGAAGCAGATCCAGATCCGCCTGAGATTCCTATAAACCGCAACTTGGAAGCAAATCCTTGCACCGAAACCAGCGCCTTCCAAATTGAGCAAAGATCCTGGCAACCCTCTAGATGCCCAGAGTCACCCAATGGCCACCAATTTTGTCGTCTCTTCCGCTATCTGCATGAAAGTCATCCACCAGGATTTGCACCTGCTCAAGCAAACATAAAATCTGTTCTGGGCATGGACCTAAACATAGAGCCCTTCCAACGCATAACGGATCAAAAAGCAGCCCTGGATGTCAGCAGCGCCTGTCTGTCTCGGCAGCCGAGACATCCGGTGCTGCTGAGTTCTCAAAGAGCGCCGCGACGACGTCCGCAGCAATCTCTAAGGCTCTCGGGACTTCAGCCTGGAGATGCGGGGCGAGGGGACTTCGAGACCCTGCTGACAAGAGGGTCCTAGAAAAACAAATTGCATGGATGTCTGACTGCTTGTCATGCTTGCGGCATGCCTCCGTGGTATTCGACATTGTTCAATAAATCGGCTCGTTGCAAGAGGCACCACTTATCTGCGCAAGTTCCTCGCAGGTTAATTGAGGTTTGACTGTTCAAGCCAGACTACTTCCATGGAAAAAGCCTGGCCTGAAACCTTTCCATCCACGCCCTGCCAAGAAACAGAATGCCACCCGCTCACGAGAAGAAAAGGTTCGTCTTGTGAAACCCTGGTCTAGAGTCTTTGGGTTTTGGCACCCCGGATGGAAGCCCAAGCAAGCCAGGACAACCTAGCTCATGAAGGACCCTCGGGCTTGTTCAGATTATAATATGAGCTATAGTCTTAACTGCTAGCGCCTTAATGATTCCTGTTGTCGGAGCCCTGCCTCCCGCCCCCTGGCTTGAACCGGGTCGGGGTGTGGCTCCAGGCGCTTCAGCACAGCTGCCTGGAGTCTGGTGAAGCCTACGTGGAGTAATCAAACCATACCGAAGAGCGCCTTGGGCTGCCTCTACTTTTCGGCTCCAATCAATACCTTTTTCACTGCCGATGATCTTCCAGGCGGGCTTGTTCAGGGAATCTGGGGAATGCTTGGTAGCAAGGTTTTGCTGTATACGGCCTAGGAAGGGACAGGAAGGGCCTCCCTAGCTGGGTAGACCTGGCTCAACCGCTGCACGCAGTCACAGCTTTGAAAATGTTAAGCTACCGCCAACGCCTAAATGCATCTTCAAAGCAAAGCCTGACCATTTGCACTTGCGTAGCATGTAACTGACCGTCTGCATTTTTTCCGTATGGAACAAGAGTCTGCTAGGCATCACAAAAAAAGCCTTACAGACAGGCCGGCCTGACTGACGCTCCAGCCCTACAGCCTTTCTCTTCATAACCATTCAAACTCAAATCTGAAAAAAAAAACGACCAGACGGTCCTGCATGGCATACTCGAAGTCTTCGATGCCAGGCTTTGCATCCTGCATGGCCCCCTCATGATCACCTCCCTCACAAATTTGGCGAACAGACCAATCTCTTTTCTTGCCGTTAAGCCACTATGAACCCTTTTTAGGCATCCCTATCTGCGACAGCACCCGCAGCATCAATTGTTTTGGGATTGACTGCTTCTGGGGGGTTTTCAAAAGTTTGGTGATTTGTCAAATGTTTGGCCCCTTTGCGATTTTGGGTGCCCTAAACGTTAGGGATCATGTTATAGCACGGGGCATTGGAGATGCGAGCCCTGGGACTGAAGATTTCTCACGAGCTGGCTTGCGTTGCCTTGGTCTCAGGAGCATTAGCTGCATGCAGCTTTGGATTTGGTAGTGGAGAATCGCAAGAGGCAGGAAAGAAGAAATTCACGCATAGAGGAATACACAGTCAGAATGCCTACAGCAGATGACAACTTACCTTCTACGCATCCTGACAAACAAAGCCTGACAACCAAAGAACGGACTTTAGCAAAGAAGTACATCCTAAAGCCCACATCGTTTCCACCCGAATGCGTGACCGGATATGCAGGGTGCGCGCAAACATATTGGGCCGTGGGGTTTATCGACATTTACATTTTGGTTAATTGCAAAATCGAAAGCAACTTTGAGCATGAGGGGGATATATTACCTCTACGGAGAGGGTCCTGAAAATAGTCAAGCTTTTTGAGAACCCTAACTTTAGGCGCGAATTCCAAAATCCGGATCCTTCATCTCAAGTATTCTCAAGTTGTATATCTGCCAAAACAGCACGGAAGCCCACCCAAAGGAAACCTTACGAAGACGTGTTTCCTTCTGTAGAGGATCCCATATTTTGAGTTCCATCTTACTTTGGGGAGGGGTCTCTCAACCCTGATATGCTGAACCCTGCATAACTCAGCTGCTGCTGTTTGCTGCTGCAACATGCTGCAACGATTTTCACAATTCCCCTCGCCCCTCCCCCCAACATACGATTAAGTAATGTTGCTGCAGGCTCTGCTGCGGCTGCGTTTGGTGGTGGAGGTACACAAGAAGCACCAAAAAGCAACATGGACCAGTAGGGCCGCACGTGGAACTAAACAGCCTACACTTGTACCAGCCAAACTTTTGATCCTTGATACTATACAACAATCTTTGGGTGACTATAGAGGGACTATATACTCCTATCATATAATTAGCCCTCTTTGGGATTACTCCCAAACCCTACACGACCAGTTCCACTGGCCCACAGTGGTGTGAGCTATAGTCTAAACACCTAGTATCCCCCTTAATCACCCCTATAATACTTCCTTATAATTATAATCCGCATTAAGCCACAAGATAACCCCCTTACTCATGTAGTGATGCGTCTGGCATCCTTTCCCCAATGGGAGAGGACACCTTAATTTGTGTCTGTCACCTCCACAGTAAGTGGGCCGCCAGGGATGCCAAGCACGGCTAGCAGCTCCTGGAAGCAACATTTCCTGTTGGTAAGTAACACCCAAACATTCAGGTGCTCTACCACACCGGGGGACAGCAGCTACTGGGATGTTCTAAGTGGCTCGAACCTAGATAATTGCAAGCACAGCCAAGCTGTGCCAACAGGAAACGGGAAGCCAACTTCAAACAGCAAAGCACTCCTCGCCAAGGGCAAAACATTTCTTTCAACCCGGGAACATATTATTCACCCCGTCACCCCCCTTCAAATTTTTTCGCCCCGGAACATCTTTTTCCACCCCTTAACCGCTCATTCCGACCCCCGAAACCTTCTCTTTCGACCCCGGTCTGAACCGAGCGCTTTGGGAACTTATGCTGGTTGGATCCTTTACGTGGTATGCACCCGGCAGCTGGCGGCGGCGGCGGTAGTGGTTGTGGCGGCGGCGGCGGCGGTGGTGGTGCTGGCGGTGGTGCTGGTGGTGGTGGCGGGTGGTGGCGGCGGTGGTGGTGGTGGCGGCGGTGCTTCTGCCTTCCAAAACAATCATGAGAGGACGTTGCTGCGCAGGAACTGCCAGCAAATCCAACTCTTCTGGTCTTCTCTCCAACGGGCGCTCAGTGACTGAAGTCGATTTTGAAACTCAAATACTGAAAGCGACTCAAGCAGCGTGAGCTTGCGCAGCAATCAGAACAAGGGAGCAGGCACTGCGACCATCACACCAGAGAAGTCGCGCAGTAGCACTGCTTCGTTTGCAGACAACCTGCGGACGCAAACTTTTTTTCTGCACCAAGCTGTCACAGGGCGCCGTCACACTGTCCAGGACTTGCGCCGTTGCACACGATAGTTGAAAGCAGCGGTCGGTGCCGCCGCCTTGATCAGAAGCCTTGACATGTGCTAGCGGCTGCGTCTTCATTTGCGAGACTTCCTCTTCTGCCTTTTCGCATTTGGGGCATTTGCTCGTTATCTGCCTTGCGCTTCCGTCCGGGTGTCCGAACTACAGGAATGTTGCGCGCGTCTACGTTGCCCTCACCTTCGACGGCCTTGCGACGTGTTCACAATCGCTGCGCAGCATGAACTCTGGACACGCGCGCACTATTGATGGAAGGGCTGCCTGCAATCTACGCCTGAGGCGCGGCCCGCAGGAATCTGGCAGATGCCCTTCATGCTTGTTTAGGCAGAAGTGCAGCGCTGGCAGATCCAGAGACTCCAGTCCATTCTCCGATTTTGGAGTTGGTCCCTCAAGGCCGCGCCATCCTTGGCGATGAGGCCAACCACTGTCTGCGCTGTCTCCTTTGTGATGGTGGCCTGCGCTGGCAGCACATCCCCTGTTTGTGAACAGCGCATGACATAGAAGACGGCTGCGCCATCCTTTCCGGAGGCGTTCGTGGTCGTTGCATCTGTTCACCAGTGCATCTTGTAGTAGTTGCACTGGCCGCAGAGCTTGGGCCCTCGCTCCGTCCGTGCAGACGTCTACGGCCGGAGACCGCCCAGCTGTGCGCAGAGCCTGTCCATGTAGAAGCTCTTGCGCTGGGTACTGAGGCCACGTCTGGAAGCCGCAGGACTCCGCCCAGCGGAACTTCTGCGCCCAGTCCTCGTGAAACAGTCTCTCCACGTGGGCAAAAATTGCCCGCGGCTCAGAGCGGAGGAGTCGGAAGAAGCTGTTCGTGGTCGAAAAATGTGGTGACCCGGGGTGGAAAGAGTAAGAACAAGGGGGTCAGAAAAGCGGGTATAGCCGGAGTTGAATGGACGGTTAAGCAGTCTGGAGTCTGCCGGGGTCAGAAAGATAAGTTAGGGGTTCGGAAAAATTGGAGGGGTATGATATGCTAGGGGGTTGAAAAAATATGGCGCCCACTGCCAAATGACTGAGAAAATAATTCAAGATTCTTTGAACATGCGCGGGCAGATGTATCCATATGTTTCTGAGTCCTCTCCCAGCCTCTTCATCAGCCTGAGAACATGATGAATCGATGAACGTTAAACCAGTACTCAGCCCTAATCCTCCCCCCGTACGCACTTAACAACGTTCAAATCAACGTGACCCGCCATCAAGACCTGGCTCCTCTCGGGTCTCCGGCGAGTTCCTGAGAGCTCATTTGGACAGAAGTTTCGCTGGTTGCATCACGAAGCAATGTGCGGGCTGGCATAGGGCTCCGTCACTTGCGACACAAGTTTTCAGTAGACTCCTTGTGCAAATAAGGACACTTCAAACATCAGAGCATGTTCGGAAACTGTTCTGTCATCAGACTACTAAATACCCAAACGAGCCATTGCCAGCTACCGGAAAGGCTGCAAAACGCGAACATGTCGGAAAAGCGTACATCTAATCAACAAGTCCTTGCAACTTCAAATTAAAGGTTTCGCACGATTCGGGATCTGATTCGTGGCTTCGTCAAACAACTTTGAGACTCCGCAGCATGCGCAGCTTAACCTTTCTCGGACGCAACCCTGTTTGTGTCTGGCATGGCCATCGAGCAAGGTGCAATGTCAAAGCACCTTCAGTCGAAACTCTCCACCCTTGCTCTTCTTTGCCATCGATGGCATGCCATCGATGGCACATCTACGTAACGTGCGCAGACACCACCATGGATCTACTTGGAAGCATCTGCCCTCAAGAAGGCAGCCGCAACCAGTCCATCAATGCTCACAGATCCCCGACCGGGGCCTGGAGTCTCCATGATTTTTTTGCTTGCCATGATCGGTTCTCGCATATTCCAGACAGCCATTGCAAAGACCATGCCGAGTTGTTGACATACTGGTTTTGTGTACTAGAAAAACCTTTCTGGGAGCCCCGGCTGCTTGATGGCCGCATCCAACTTTTCCATAATGGCAGGAGCATGGGCCCAAAGCTCCACCGCACGGTCATCCATGGCCGCAGCTTCCGCTCTATTGGTGAATCGGCTATGTAATGAGCACTTCAGAATGAATGTGAGGCTTTTTTGTCAGTGGCGGCTGTGGCCAGGAGGACAGTTCCTCCAGCTGGAGTGTCTGGTTTCGGCCTACGTTGTTGATGCAGCTCCTCTGTTGTTGGCCCAGCCTTCGGGAAAAAATACTGCCTAGGCGATGGTGTGGGTGTGTGTATGCAGTAGTACGAAGGGCCAGGGGGCATGGTTCCTCGCCCTTCGCAAGTAAAACCTCACAGGTTGCAAGCCTTCCGACGTGTTTTTGGGGTTCTCTGTCGCAGGGTTGCTAGCTGCCTTTTCTGGACAATTCTTGACATGACTTGCCATGCGGTCATGCCAAAAGACCGCCTGAAACTTTTCCTCACCCGAGTCAGCCGCCTCCTGTCCGTTCAGCATGGTCCATGGTCCAGATGGCAGCGGGGCGCAGCGGCGCTATGGTCAATCATGCCGGGACCACCACTGGGGGAGCCCCACCAAAAGGACCCTAATCCAGCCTACAAGTCGCCCCAATGGACCTCACCAAACTCCACCAAGGTAAAGCCCAAAGAACCGCGGCTTGCTCCTTACGCTGAACACATCACTGAACCCAAGCCTCATCCGTAAAGACTTGTCCTCACCACTCTCACCCCGGCACCCTAACAGTGCCAAAGCATGCCATGTGTTGGACCTTCTGCCGCTCGTCAGCAGTCGTCCAGTCCATCTTGGCACCCTTAGTGTAGACACCTGAACGGTAGCCAAAAGCTGCTTATCAAATCTTCACTGGCAGGCTCTTCGGAGTCTAGCTGAGCCGATTTGCGAAAGATCCTCTGCCTTACCCATACGTGGAAATCTCGTTTAGGTGCTTCTACAGATGATGGGCCAGCTGTATAAAAGAAAATGGAACCTACAATAGTATATATTGGGTTATATAGGGACAACGAAAAAAATAGAAGCCAATATTACCATGATTATTATTGTCACGTTTATTACTATTACTATTATTTTCATCGTTGCTATTGTTCTTGAGGCTTTACCAGGGGCTGTCTTGTCTACGGCATTGGTACTAGCCTGTGTACAACCAATATGGCTCAAGAAAACATCCCAGTAGGGTTTCTATAGGAGTTCTATAGAGGTTCTGCAGGGGTTATATAAAGGCTATATAACATGGTGGTTCTATAGGGGTTGCCTGCATCGAGCAAGGATTTACTTGTGCAGCGACAGCTTGCGGGACGTCATACATGACCAGCTTCCAAAGTTCAGCTTGCTTTGGGGAGCTCTCTTGTGCTCATTTCCTCAGATGGACCTAGCTTTTGTAGTCGCCATACTGTTGATGGACAAAATCCAGCAGGACCCAAGAGAGACAGCGAAGATACCAAGGATCATCAAGAATTATGTTCACCAATGAATCAACCGTATGGGGGTTTCCAAGATTTGGGGCCCCTGGTGGCGGGTACTTGTACTGGGGATTGTACTAAGTCTGGGAAAATACCTCTACACTCCCAGTTTCTATTTTGGGGGGTTATTCACCAGAACCCTACACAATCCTTAAATGCACAAGCTACAGGTACCCTACATAATCCCTACATCAGCCTTGTATATCCCTGGATAGCTCTGTATGGGCCCTGGACTAAAATTATAGTATAGTCCTTAAAGGTCCCCTAAAGCCCTGTATACATCCCCTGTAGGGCCGCCCAACCTGATGTTCGTCCCTAGCCCTATAAACTCTCAGAAGCATTCAGGACACCTTTGAGTGCGAGCCCTGCTCTGGTCGAAGGCGTCGTATCTTCCAGCAAACCTGGATTCTTGTGACAGCTGAGGAGATGATATGAGGATGGAAGGCTTTCTTTTCAACCTAACCCCTTTTCACCTTTTCTGCGCAAGCGATTCGCTAGGGGAGCATCTATATCTCTAGGGTTTAGGCTCAGGGGATTAAATGCGGATGTATGGGGAGTTACTCTTGAGGTATGGGGGGGTTCCGAAAATCATCGGCCCCTCTTTGCGGGGATCCTTACGGTGGACTTCACTACATGTCTTGCGGATGTAGGGTCAATGTAAAGGAGGAAGGAGTCTGTCTTGCACTACGCCACGTGGAACAGATCCCAGCTTTTCTATCGCTTTTAGAACGCAGGTGGGTTGCAGAGTGAACAACGTCCTGAGCAAGTCGCCAGAACAAATTTCTGGCAAGATCTATGCCATTTATTCCCATGTGCCATTGCACAAAACGATGAAGGCACTCAGGAATGGCGTGGAGCTTCTTTTGAGTTAGGAAGTGCCGCAAAATGTGTTTGTGCTTCTCTCACTCCCACTGCAACAATTTCAAAACTTTTACTGCATAGTCTGCGCCCATGCTGTTGTAAAGGGGCCTCAGTATCCTGAACTGAAGGCCAACCAAGGACTTGCAATCAGAATCTATGCAACACTTGCCGTCAAGCAGCGAGCATGCTTCGCGTAGTTGACAGGCCTTTGCAAAGCATGCTACTCCAACAAAAGGATGCTCTCTCTGGCCTGCAACCACGCCACAGGCCGTAGCCAACAAGCTCCTCGATGATCCGCACGGCGTGAGGCCATTCCTCAGCTCTGCTTCCTTTCCAAGGCATGACCAAAAAGCTAGTGCTTCGTTGACCTGGGTCCAGTACCATTGGTACCATGCTCCCTGGCTCTAGGCGTGATTTCAATGTCACAGTAAATCGAGACGGGCTACTTTCAGCGAAGCAGGAGAAGGAGAGTGGTACAGCATCGCAGCGAGCCCAGGCCAACCAAACAAACGGCATGGGGTAACGGAAGGGGTCCCGCGGGGACGACAAAAGGGACAATAGGACTCTTGCGGAACATGCACAAAAATGTCCGTCGCAGTCTGCAGCCTGCCTTTCAATCAGCCTTTGAATTAAGTTGCAAGCGTCTGCATTGTAGACAGCAGCGTCCACCAGCAGGTGGTACACCTCACTCGCTGAAAGCATCAAACAAGAAGCGTTGCACTCCGCACCAATGGGTTTCTGACAGCCTTCCAAAGACTTGTTGTTTCACGGCTGCCCCCCAGCCCCACGAATCCCTGAGTCTGAATACAACGCCTCAGAACCTTGGGCAACTCCGTGATTTTGTTTGCGGCGGGTTTCCCGGGGTGCCTTCAACCCCAATCTGAAGCAAAGCTTACGCGCTAAATACCAAACTCAAGAAATGAAGCCTTCAACCCCCCCCACCCTTCAATAGAGCTTGCTCCACTCGAACCCAATACTAAACACGTGAGATGCCCCAATGCATCCTGCCAAGGCACCATGAATCCCGCTTAGGGTTCTGAGCGTTTTAAACCTAAACCCCAAGTAAGCTCGACGAAGCGTCCTTGCCTTGGTCCACGTCTGCGTCTGATTCAGCTCCGATTGCGCAGCCTCCCTCGCCTGGGATTGGGGGTTAACTCTTTCGGCCCTTGCATGACTCTGACTGCATTGCAAGGTTCTAATCCTGCAAAGTCTCAAAAAAAAGGCAGCTGACAAGTGGGGTTACAATCAACCATCCACCCAGCGCGCCCACTATATCGAAGGTCAAACCCACTCAGGATTGGAGGCCTGCAGGCAGCAGCACTCTCCACGCACCACAAAGTCAAATGGAAAAGAAATGGGAAATGACAGGGAACTAGGGTTTTATACCGGAATATAGTGATGAGGGTTTCCATGAACCAGGTGATAGTAGTACTTTTGTCTTCTTTTTCAAAACCCCAGTAGACTACCACAAGCCCAGCCCCCTTTTCACCGCCCTCCCACCGACACTCGACGCCCCATCAAAGAGGCAATACCCCCTAGGCCTAAAGAGTCCCTCAATGATCCGTATACATCCTTATACATGTCTTGATACCCTGCAGAATTCGGTATGCTACCTTTTTTGTTGAATTATGGACCTAGGTCTGAAGATGGAGCGTCCTCATGATGGGGGCTCTTAAATTACTGTTGACGCTCGGATCCTGAGTGCAGTGGAGGTCTTTGCTTTCAGCCGCACTTCTTGGCCGATCGACAAGGGCACTCGGAGGATGACAGGGCGGTTACATGGAGAAAGCAAGGGGATCGTATCGGGCCGTGAATAAATCGATGACTCGAGAAAGAGCACGGGCTCGGGGCACAACGATATCAGGTCGACCTTATACGCAAGATCCAAAAGATTCAAGGAGGTCGGATTACTGAGAAAAATGCCACGACATACGCAATTGCTCTGACAAACAACTTCGTGTGCCCCTATTGAATCCTATTGATAATCTCACGTGCAAGTTGGGGCCCTCCAGAATACTAGAACACATGAGCGTACTTCTCAGTAAGAATTTGAAGTATGTAGATGGACTTCAAAATGTTTCATGTCGAGCCTGGCAAGTTGCGCCCAAACTCCACGGCACGCGCTTGATCATGAGCTTCTGAAGTGAAGAATGTTCTCTTGTCGTTTCGTCGCGGGTGGTTGCCCCTAAGCCGTTGACTTTGGACTCCATATGATTCCATCAAATGCCAAGTCGCAGCGTCCGTGACATCAGGATCCTGCACAAGCATGCCATCCAGCATCCGTACCCCTGGAGAAAAAAATCACCTTTCCCTCCAAAAACCTCTTATAGACTGCCAGCACTTCCCAGGGCGCCAAAAGTTCCTGAATCTTTTCAGCCCTCTCCAGGGCCTCCTCAAAAAAAGTGAACCACCAAATCCTCCAAAACCCGCCTGCAACTGCAACGAAGAAGCAAGAAAGCCAGCAGGCTCTCAACCGAAGCCAAGACAGTTTGAATACTCTCGAAGTTGCCATATTACGGCTTCGGGATGCCTTCAATATAGTAGCGCAAGGAAGGACTCTGGCGTAAGGATGGCAGGTGATAGCATGAAGAAGCAGCATCGGCCGCTGAGCCGGTTGCCCATGCCTGCTGGATTCTGACGAGGCCGCGTCGCAGATCAGCGACCTTCGCCGAAACATACAGCTTGCTGGGCTGCATAGGGATGTCATCATGTTAAGACTCATGAATCATTGGCCGGCACAAAACTGTGGCAGCAGATGGAGCATGAAACCATGCTCAGTCGGATTCGCACCAGAAACGAGCATCTGCGTGCTTCTCACTCAGGCAGCATAACGCCAACCTCCACTGCAAGCCCTATCAGAAGGACACTGAACTGTTGCCGGTCCCAAAGTATCATCACCTGTGTTACGAGCAAAGCGTAGTCCTTTTGCCTTCTCTTCCAGCGCCAGGGCCGCTGGCCAATCGCATGTCGCCTCGTCTGCTGCTGCATAGCTGTAGCAGGCTGACCATAAGAAACTGGCCTTTAGATGTGACCTGCCTCATGATTTCCAAAACCATTTCCAAGTATGTTCCTCAAACTCAGGGATAACCCTGCTTCATCCTCATATGGTGCTTGGGCTTGGCTTTATGCAGCCGCTTCTGTTGGAAGCCCGTGACAGGGCATCAGCTTGTCTGATTCAAGAGCTTGACTTACCCACTTGCTATGAAGCGGATCTCTGGGGTGAAGGTGCAGAAGGGTACACCTGTTCTGCTTGCAGGTCTTGCACGTCTTCGTTGCGTCCAGATATCTGAAACACCTATGCCTATGCCTGCAAACCGCCGCCATGCAATCAGCCTGAAGCGTGTCCACTGCCGAGCAACAACGTAGCCTTCCAGAAGGATTTGGTAGGTCATCCTAGGTGGATGCCAGCAAATTCAGAGGCAAGAGCTGAGTTGCCTATGCCAAGCGTGGGGTGCAAAGCTTTGCTGCGCAAATTGGCACGAAGCCAAAAGCAAGCAAATCACACAAATAGCACATGACACGGACACAGAAAGCCCCCAACCTACCCTACTTGCCAATATGCCACGATATTCTCCTCGCACTCGAGCGCAGAGGCAAGACCATTGCTACAACTATACTAGATGCCGAGCCACGCGTTTGCTGGCCACCCAGCCTCTGTCATCTCATCCTCGGACAGGGTGGGGACTGACTGTGCCTTTCCTGTCACAATCAGTATTACGCTTTCTAGATGTTCGGGCCTCTTTTCGGTGACCAAGAAAAGCAGCAACGGCAGTGTCAGCGTCAGCAGATTTTGGGAGCACCTATTGACTCAGCCTTGATCTAGGCAAATTTAACTATGCGAACTCCGAGCTAATTTCCCTAATTACTACCCGGCCGGACTGCCTGTGGAAGGGTCGAATGCAGCCAAACGCTGACATGAAAGAACTTGATGGCCGTCCGGTCTGCTCAACGCAAGACTTGATTAAAGGCTCACGAACTTCTGGACAGAAAACCGACAATTCCCGACGGTGATTGTGAACCTTAATGAGATTCCGGTTGGGTAGCTTCTGGCTCAAGCATAAGATCTGTCTGGTGATATATGAAATCAAAAAATGTGAGCAGCACATACACATGCAACATGCTAGGGGTTCCGAAGCTGCAGCTGGAGCACCAGGATTTCGATGGCTTGCTCCATGTCTGCGCGTTTGCAATGGATGGCCATCATCATGTTGTACCTCGGTCTGTCTGCTGAGGGGCCATTCAGGTTCGAAGGAGCGATACCAGAGCCTTTTTTTGATAATCTTACCGATTCTTACCACCACCACGCAGGAAACTTGACATTGAGGAGTTGCTTCATGGCTAAGAAAACGCAACACAACTGTCTCCAAACGCGAATTCTCACTAGCGGCGGCCTTTGCTGGACATTGCTCCGAGCATGCCGAGTAGAGGCCCAAGCACTAAGAGAGGCAAATTTTGGGCAGCTGGGGGAAGACTGACATCTCATCGTAGGAAGAGCGGACGTTTGATCTCTGCATCAAAACCCCAAAGAGGATCCAAAAGTCTCAGGTGTGCATGCAGGTGTTCCGGAAAAATATCTCCGTGATTAGTTTGCCAAGGCCATTCAACGACAGAATATACAAAGGCATTTGATCCAAAGGACCACAATGGTCCAGAAGCTGAATCAAAGTCGCAGTCATCTCTAGATTGTAGATCTGTCATAGTTATGGCTTTCTCCTGGCGCCTGCACGTGGTCCCAGGTATTCTAGCGACATCTCTCGAGACCAAGCGAGGAGTAGCAGGAAGCGTAGTGCTGAGGCGCGCGCGCGAACCTCAGATGATAAGCATCATGCGATTTCTCGATAAAGATTGATTGAGCCCCCGCAAGGATTTTTCGATTTCTTGACAAGCCAAGCCTGTTCATACATAAATGAACGCTCCCTCATTCCAAGCCCGATTTGCAGATGAAGATTTATAGGTTCAAACATTTGCTGGCTCTCTGTAGGGCAGTTGGCTTCGGGGCTGCAAGGTCAAAACTTCTCTTAAATTTCAGCCTCCCCGGGGAGGTGGACTACAACTTGTTGGCAGTATACAGGGTGTGGGGGGTTGCTTTGTGCTGGCAAGATGGGGGGAGGCGCATCGCAAGAAGCCCCAGAAATCCTGTCCGCCGATCGCGCCACTCTACAGATCCCATCCTCGTGGCCTGGGCCCTCAAGCCACCCGCTCCTGCTACGTATCCGAAAGGTGCTGACGCTTCCCACAACTCTGCCTGGAAGCATGGAACCTTGCAGACACACGCTTGTTTCTTGCTGCTCTCCTTGCTTGCACCCTCCAAACCACCAACCACCAATGCAGTTCAGGACGGATGGCTGGCTCCGGGCTCCCCCTACGGCCACCAGGCGCTGGAAAACGCGGGAGGCATCTTCATAGTAGCCTGGCTGGAGGGGTTCTCTAGGCTTGGTAGGGTTCCTGCTGCTTAGCAGCTTTTCAAACACCTCAGTAAGGTCAGCAGGCTTTGTTGGGACCCAAAAAGGAAGGCATGCTGCATGATATCGGGGATTTGTCAGGCTACTTGCATAGTCTTTGGTCCCGGCTAGCTTTCTGGCTGTCGAGTTCAAAGAGTCCAGATGATTCCAGTCAGCGGGCTAGCGATAGTTTACAGCTTATTCAGTCCACTTCACGTTTACGCGGCTACTGAAAACACCCAGATGAGGGAATCCAGTCCCACCTGCTGCGGCCAGACCGATGAACGCGCACCTTGGATCAGCAGCCACCGAACTGGGTAAATACTGGAGGCTGGGGAAGCTGAAGCTCAAAGTGCAAGACCTGCCGTTACCATGGCAAAAGCAATCCGACGGAATCACATCGCGCCACATTTCAGGAGTCGGTTTACAGAATCCAGTGAACCATAGTGAGCCGTAGAATGCTGCAAGCCTATCACGCAAGTTGTGCCAACATCTCACTTCGTACGAGCTGCGTGTAGTGTGGCGCGCCGGGGCGGACCCCATCCTGACAGCCACCAATTGTAGACGTGAAGGGTATATATAGGATATAGGAGCTACATAGGGAAAATGGAAGAAAGATGCAAACTACTACATTATAGTAGGGGATATATTTGGGTCAAACGATGATAAACATCTAGGTTTTAGCTATGCACGAAGGCAGACTGGACCCACGGGCACGTCAAGGCAAAAGGGTGCGAACAAAATCCATCATGACTCTGAAGCCTGTGGATCATGCCATCATTTTGCGAGCGAACTTGGAAACCCCGGCCCCGGCAAAAGCAGTTTAAAGAGGGTTTGTAAGCAGTTTCTCGACCCCCCGGACCGAGCCAGGAAAATGGTTGAACGAAACTGCTTCTGGAAACGAAACACTTCTCATTAAAAGTTGCAAAAGATTTTCATAAAACTAGTTGTAATCCTATTTCCTCAAGCAGCAAGATTTTATTTAAAACCGCAAAGATGTTGAAAAGCCAAACATTCAGTGGCATCTTCAATTAACAACGCATTCCCCCATACGTTTGAATCATCTTTTAAAATCTACTGTACAGGTCGGGGGCGGGGGTCGGTGGGGGGGTCTAAGTTGGCTGATGATAATTTTGCTAAACACCAGATCTTCGTGGCAGCCAGGAGAAGTCCCTGAACACCCGCTCCAATCCTGACGCATGCGGGTCAGCAAGCGCATGGCCAGCTCAACCTGCTCCGGACAAGACTCCCCAAACTGAGGAGAACGCAAATCATGTCCAACGCGCCTAATGCTCTACGATCATACGAAGCTCTGTGACCTTGCTAATCTGCAGGGCCTGACGCCGTCCGAAGCAAAGACCCAAGACTCTGAGCCAAGTCCCTAGGGCTCAGCTTTAGTGGCTCCACACTCAAAATGACCTGAGCCATGCAGAGCTTTCATCTGACTCTTTCGTCCCAGCGTATGTCCACAAGTGTCCAAGTGTGCTTGTGCGTGCGCAAGCAAGCCCTGACCTGAGGCCCCAAAACCCCAAATCTGGCCTGCCCTTGGGCGCTGACAGCTTTGATCAAGTTGAAATAGGTCGAAGCATCCCATGCTATCCCAGCCTCCGAGAAGGGCTGAGGCATTTGGCATTTTGGTTTTAGATGAAGCCCTTCAATCACAAACTCGCTACGTCAGGGCTGATCATGACGTCGGCTGTCGGCATCAGACAGACCTCGTCCGTAGCAAATATCCTGTTCAGGAGCGACTAGTCATGATGGTGCAACTTCATTAGTCATGCTGCTGTTATGGAGAAACAACACGTCCGACTTCAGAAGTCGTATTTCGGATAGGAGCCATTTGGCAATGGAAACAGATGTGGAGCCCACAGAAGGTACTAGGGAGCTGCGGGAAATAAGCACCCCCTCGGCTTGATTCTGACCCGCTGGCGGCGGAGGGAACTTTGTTTGTCTATGTCTCCCTGTAACCGTCCCTGATACCCCTTCGCTACAAAGACACGAGCGGAGTGCTTGTTTTGCAAAAGTACTTGTCAGAGGTCAGACATTGAGTGGAATGAACTCTCGTCACAACTTTTGACAGGAGGAATTGTCGGCCTCGCGCATCCGGTTTGCCACTTGCAGCGCTAGCGTCATCTGCCCAGTCACGCCGTAACACCTTGGAAACACTTCGAAGCGATGCGATGTGTGTGTAAGAGCGCTTCGAGAGCATTCTCGCAATTGCTTGCAGAAGGCTTGAAGGGTAAAGCAGGCCTGTTCTCTTCGGGAGTGCAGTGAAGGCCCCAAAACAAATTATGCACCATCATGACTCTACCAAAATCTGTACTGTAATGCCTGAGCAGGTGCCGAGCACATGCAGGGATCAGCATTGTAACGGTGGCAGGGGAAATCCGGCCATACAAGACCATACGCTTCATAAAGCAAAGAGAAGACACTAAAAGCTCTGCTGCCATGCTTCCTGATGAGCTCATTGTAGTTTGCCGTCTCCTGATCACGGCTCAATTCAGTTATAACTCACGTGAAGCGCTGAGGACTGCGATCATCGCAACAAGGTCCATAGCTGTTCTCTGGATCTGCACAAGCTCTGGTCGAAGAGCTTGCGGCAAACCACTTATGGATGCGATGCACATCCGTGCATCAAACCAGCTGCGTATACTTGACATGCCGACTCAGAACCTTTCAGCGGCCAGCAATGCCAACATGTAGCCATGTCTTAGACGAACACACTACACAGCTAGCTGCTAGGCCTTTCAAATGTTGCACATATACCTTGACTCAGACACCCCGCGCGAATGCAAGAGCCAAAGTCCGAACATCTCAACCCCTCAGTAACGGTACAGTGCAAAAAGCATCTTTGTGCAAACAGCTGGTGACTAGCCTTCACGTGAGAGATACTTCATTCTGACTTGAAAAGCATCTGAAAGCTGAAGCATGCAAGGGTTTGTGCCACACGCGGGCTGCAAAGCAGACAAGCGGCTGGTGGCACACCAATCTGCTCCATGATTCGCAGCAATTGCCGCACGTCAGAGGCGGAATCCAGGCGTGCAGCACAGCACTTTTGGAGGATGCAAAATGTCACCTTGCAATGTTGCAAAAAGAGAGAGAGATATTCAGATGCTCCAGGTTGGCTGGACACAGAGGGAAAACTCCCACTGCAGCATTTCATGTTCATGCCCATAGCTTCTTCGAGGTCCCTGATGTGCCCACCTCCAATAAGCAAAGCACTTGGCGCCACCAGTTTCAGGTGGTCATTCGAATGATCACAAAATGTCTCCGCCGCTTAATAATTCGAACTTGAATTTCGTCTGCGGGGAGGAAAGCCGCAGCCTAAAGCAACCTGCAAAGTTAGCACTGCAGGCATTACAGCCGCTGGGCACGCCGGAACCCAGAATGGATCACAGAGCTTCGGGCTAGCTACTTTGGGTGCTTCTGCAGAAGGGTGCCGCAGCATGGGCATCCATGAGGCTGAAGAAGTGGCCTTACCAAGACCCACCTTCCCAAGCCAAAGGGCTGAGGATGGGCGAATGCCGTGCTGGCGCATTGAGCCCAGCAGTGTGAAGGTCTCATTCAGTCGGCCCATCCTGAACAATCTTCTGGGCACCAAAGTGGATTAGAATTCGTGCTGCAAAGCGGGCGGAGGGAATCTTTATTTGGCATCAGGGCCATCAATGAGCCACAGAGAATTCCCAATCGCTAAGGCCCATGTACAGCATGGGAGCCTTAAGAAAATGTGCGCAAATAGTTCTCAATTGGGGCATGCGACGACTCGCGTCTGCTTCAGATCTGATTCAAGCCAATGCTTCCTACTTCTCGCTGTGGTCCTCACAAGCGAAGGTACTGCATTTTCATCGCCCGTGTAAACCCCTCGCAGGGGTCTAGAGGCCTGATGTAGCCCGCCATAAGCGCATTGTAGAGGTAGGCAATGTCCTCAAATGCTAGCAGGCTTCAGGCTTGCACGCATTGGTGTGTTTACAAACGGGGCGCTACTATCGGAGCCTGTCACGCCTTCTGAGGGCGAGCCAGTGTTGCGGAGAGCTGAGGGATGTGCCTTGGAGACTGAGGTGCCTGGCATCAAGTTGAAGAGAAGGCAAACCTTTATTAATGGGCATGGCATCATGTACACCAAGCAGCCTTCAAATTTGCTGCTGAGCGATACTTCTCAAACTAGCGTCATCAGACCCGTACATCAGCAGTATTAGCACACTAGGAAAAGGACCCAAACTGTTGATTCGCCATTGACTGATTGGGTGAGTGAATAGGTGAGCGATCGAGTCCGAAATCCGGCCGCTAAAATCCAAGCCCAGCAACGAGTTCACGTTCAAAGCGGAAGTTGACCTTTTCCCGCCTCATTTGCATCTCACCTATCCAGGTCCGCAAAAGACAAGATATTGACAAGGTCAACACAAACAGTTGGAGGTATTTCAGTAACAAAGCACAGACGGGCCTACTTACGGCTGATTCGGGTCAAATTGCAGCACGCCACGTTTAGGCTTGCTTCACTTAGGCTGATCCTCTGAGTGCACCCTGCCTCTGCGAAGGTAACGCTTGGCCATGTCAAGCTGCGGCGGATCACGGCTTGCGCAGATGGCCACCATGAGCAAGAAGTACCTGAGCACAAAACAAATGCCAAGCCCATCCATGGCAGCGCTTGTGCTGAGGGGTTCTCTCAGGATACCCCGCGCGAATTTTGACCCCTAGTAGCATGATATGCACTATCCGCGAGCAACTCTGCTGGTAATGACAATGGGCCAATGGGAATTTCTCAACATTTCTCACCGTCCAGTGTAGCCCTGTAAAACGCTCGGAATCCCGAGCTCTCAATCGCGAAAAGAAGGGTACGTCACCACACCCCTGTGTCAGAGTAAATTTTGCCAAGGCGGTGGCCGGCTTTTTCAACAACCATCGCCCCCACACCAATCCCAAACCAGCTCGATTGGATATTGTGCATGGCTGATGCTTGCTCAAGGATGGCCATCGCTGACACTAGTAATCTGTCTGAACTCATATACGGATTTTGGGCACATTCTGCAGGACCCTAATGTTAGAAATGCCCGTGACCGGACACTCCAATAGTACTCTCTTAAAGCTGGCCCTCTTGCAGCCAATGCTGCACGCCATCGGGCACAATGCCACGAGCCTCACAAACATTTCAAAAGGTTCAGGCGGCACAGTCGGCATATGGCTGTCCAGGGACATGCCACCCTTGGATTACATAACCGATCTGTTCACATTTGTAATCGCTAGGACAGTATAAGGGCTAACTGGACTTGCTACCCGGATCTGAAGCCAAGGCCTCTGCGAACCCCGGAGTCTAGATCTGCAACCCTCAAAGCTGAAGTATCTGGTCAAAGGGCCGCCATTCTGGACCATAAGGCAGTGGCCGCACTCAGACCTGGTCCGGAGTGCTGGTGACAGAAAAGGCCTAGGAAGATTCATGGAGCCCGTCTGGTTTGCCTGAGGGCTACTTCTGAAGCTTGAGTCTCAAAGCCTCCGTCAGCAGCTCGATTTGAAATGCGCCGATTTTGTTTGAATCAATTCTTGCAGTTACAAAAATCCAGAGAGGCCCGGGCCTTGTGCAGGAAACTGGCAAACCACCCTGGGCATCCTTTTGAAGGAGGACCCTCTGACGTGCCTCCAGCATGGGCATCATGAACCCTATCTAAACCATGGTATCATGGCACCTTGCTTGTTCACGAGCTCTCTGATCAGCAAGTTGTACATCCGCGCATCCGGTTCCGGATAGAGCGGATCTGATCCTCCGGTACAAATCGCACATTGCTGAACATGGAAGCCTTGAAGTGAACAGTAGAAAAAGCACAGGTGATTTCATGTGATTTCGCTGGTGACTGTCGTCGCAGCAAAAATACGAAAACGGAGTGTGGGAGGGTGGGAGGGATGGGAAAGTGGCAGGCTGGAGAGGTGGGTGCTGCTGCTGGTGCTGCTGCTGCTGCTGATGCCGCTGTTGCTGTTGCTGCTGTTGCAGTGACCGTAATGGCCTTTAATTAATAACCGTTGTTGCCGTTGGTGCCGTTGATGGCCGCTGTTGCAGCTGCTGCTGCCGCTGCCGCTGCCGCTGCCGCTTCCGCTGCCGCTGCTGCTGCCGCTGCTGCTGCTGCTGCTGCTGCCGCCGCCGTCACTGCCGCTGTTTGTGCTGCTGCTGCTGTTGTTGTGCCGCCGCCGCCGCCGCCGCTGCTGCTATTGTTGTTTTTGCTGCTGCCGCTCCTGCTGTTGCTGCTGTTGTCGCTGTTGCCTTCATCGCCAGTTGTCGTCATCATCGGTGACAGCTGTGTTTTCCTAAGTTGCGGTGTAGTCCTAGGGACGGCTGCCTTCTTTCTCGAGACATACCATTGGCACTTTACGGCAAGCATACGTACAGATCAGGCAGCTACAAATTACAAATAAATCATATACCCCTAGTTGATATGACCAGCTGCCTCTCTCCATTGTCTCCACAATCCTTGCCGCCTCCTCAAGTCCTGCCCAGCACCGAGCCAATGAGCCAGCTTGGGAATAGCGCCGGAGAAACAAGCACAAAACTATGTCACGAGCCGAGCCAGTGGGACTTCTCTATACTGTCCCGTCTCAAGGGTTCAAGGGCAAAGAAAGGAAATCATGCGGTCGTCTTTGATTTCGTTGAGCTTATGTTGAAAAGCGTCCACGAGCAGACTTTCCAGCAACTGTCTCAGCTCCAGCTTCTGGACTAGGACTCTCTGTCTCTCTGCCGTGCCATCCAGAAGGTCTTGCACAGCAAGGGCACGCTATACATGTGAAAACAACAGAGTCCTTCAAGCTCCCCGTATGCGCCCGCGAACGCTCACAACAATGCCTGGACTAGGACCATCACTAGCATTCAGCCCCCAAACTATGCAGAAGAGCCACGGCCGCTCAGCGCGAGCGCGTACACGACTTGGGCCCAGTCCTGCAGCCACACCCTGCAATATGACTCTATGACGCGTGCCCGTGTGATCTCTGATGTGCGGTACATGATGCGGCGTGGTTTGGGCCAAAGGAAGGAAGACCGCGTTGTGGGAAGCGAAACTCACGTGCTCTTGAATTCTGTATCACAGCCCTTGAATAGCCGGGCGGACTCCTCAACACTTGGCTGCTGGGAGCAGAACCAAGACTCCACACGTTGGTAGAGCTGCCTCAGGTTTAGCTGACTGCTCTTCCCTCCGGCACTTGTGCATAAATCTTCTGCATGGATCTGCACGTGGCAAACAGCGAGAGAGGCTTCGACGCGCTAGGTCAAGTCTCTCCGAAGGTCCGAAGGGCCAGCAGCTGCTCTGCGAAAGTTGAGCTTTTAATGCTGCCCAGGACACGCTAAGATCTCTGGAGAGACATCTCCAAGCCTCATGGCCTTGCAAAGGCAGAGTAAGCTCTGAAAAAAGGCATTCTCGGGGCTTCCATGCTTCAACTTCCCCCTATAAGACAATGGAAACGCATGCTCCAAGATCCTGTTGCCGCAGCTCCCCAACCTTCATTGGAGGGATGGAAACACTCATAAGATTGAACACCCTATGGCTTCATTTTTATCGGCTCTGGCTCAATCATGCCCGGCGCGACCCGCAGCAGCAGGCGAAAGCGCTCCGTAGGCAGCAGAATTGTCTCCTATGGCACACGGCTTGGGTGAACAAACTCTTCAGCCACAAAGCTCGCCACACAGATCCAACCACAAGCGTTCATCTTGCGGCATCTCGAGCTTTCAATATCGAAGTTAGCGTGCGCGGCTTCAAGTCTGCCTTATCCTGTTTTCAGGATGGTGGGGCTGTGTTGTATCATGAGCGCTCATGTCTGCGATGGTGACAATGATAACAACCAAGCTGAGCCAAGGCTCCAGGCCTCTGGCGTTGGGGGCGGGGGGGGCAGACTCTACCCATCTCCTCCCCCGAAGACACCCTGTGTCCATTTCGGCCTGGAGCTCTCTAAACTCCATGGAAGCTCCCTTCCCCGGGGTCCCAGGGTTAGGGCAGCATAAGGGTTGAAAGAACTAGCCATTGGCACACTTTTGCATTCCCAGCACCTGGATGACTTATGTATGTAGAGCCTCCTGCATCACTTGACTACAGCAGCTCTTCGTTTCCAGAAGTGGGAGAGGGCCGAGCCCTGATCTCATTTTTCAAGGTTCACAAAATTACCAAACATGTGTCGTGCAACGTTGGGCATGCATGTCAGTAGCGGACCCCAGCTGCCGCAAAATTGTAAAATGGGGGGGAGGGGGGGGGGCACCGTCTTCCCCAAAATGAATGGTCCCAGGGTTTTACACGGTATCGAGGTCCACCAGTGGGAAGGGGACCAGCTGCCCACCCCTGCACCCCACCCAGCAACCCCAGCATTTCTGAGTAAGACAGAAATCTGGAGCACACCTGATGCGAAAAACACATCTGCCCTATCTTCGACCTGGCGGCTATGAGTAAACAGCTGCAGTACACATAACTACATAATGTCGAGCGCGCATTGCAAACGACAACCCTTGCATAAATGAAACATACAATCTGTAATTGTCCGCCCTGAATCCCACTTCGATGGCGTTGTTGCAAGTGTGTTCTTGTTTTCCCTGTCCCTTCCTCTTTCCCCTCCACGCTGCGGGTGAAATGGGTTGATACCAGCAGATTCTACCGTCGTCTTCAAACAGTTGGAGCCTTTCTTTGCACCAGCTGGGTGAAGGCAACCCAATTTTTCGGTGTTTTGGTGCGCAGCCCTGGAGGAAATCGTCGCCTTTCCAGTAGACTGTCCATGCCGGTGCCGGCTACCAAACCCCATCAAACCCCGCAACCTTCAGGGTCTGGGTCTCTGAGGTTCAGTTTTCAGGTGCTCCGCATGTCCGCCAGCCCACCTCGAGCCACTGTTGGCTCGAAAGGGGTTATTGTTGTGGCTCCCTTACGGCCTTGCAGGTTACCACTGCTACGATGACGAGCTGGCCCTGCTCACACTTGTACCAGTCTGTAGTGACAGTCACAAGTGGTATGGAGGCCTAAATGCACTACGCCCAAGCTGAAAGTACAACAGCGCAACCGGTCCCATCCTCTGCGAGGACGTTCATCATCTCCGTCCGCAGCCCGCCTGCAGGCATCAGCCACCCACGTGCAGGAAGCACATATGCAAAATGCGCCTCACTGCGCGAAGTTTAATTCGCTAACAAAACGCTGCAAGTGCTTAGGAATGCGAAGCCAACCTGCAATTGCCATCGTAATGCTCTCATGCGTAGCAGCTTTGGAAGATCCAATGCCCAGCGCTTTCCGTTCTGGACAGCATCAAACGAAGGGGCGTCATGTGTTCAAAATACGTTCAGCTTGCGGAGATCAAATGCATTGAGAACACTCCGCTTGGTATATCAGCTGGGGCTGCTGCTACTGGCAGAGACGAACATCCGCGCCACCGTGTCGTGCCTTGAGTCGCACACTGCATCTTCCCTCCGAGGGACATTTGGGTGGAACAATCTGCGTCCTCTTCACGCCAGCAGCCCTACACCACTGCGCTGGACACAGGTGGACACAGCAGGCACACCGAGCCAAGCGCTCCCCGCTGGCCACCTGCCCTCGCAGACGCTCCAAAAGCCTGGAAGACTTGTAGGGTCTCACGCACACCGCGGCTTGCGCTCCAAGCATTTTGGGCGGCAGCGGCTACAGGTTCAGCGCTGGGGCCCTTCACTGCGCTGAAGGATTCATTTACATGAGATGTGGCAGCAGGACCCCGAAATTAACATACAAGCCCCACGGCTCCAACTCTAAGATCTACACTGCAGACTGCAGCCCCTAAGTCCTGAAGCCAGGCGGTCTCTTGTTAGCTCTAAGCCCAGTCAAACTATCTTCTCATCTTCCTTGCGAGCTCAAGTCGCTCCACGCGCCGGGAGCTGCCCTCAGCCTCCGCCTGGCTGGCAGAGCAGAAAACGTTTGGGATGATGGGGTCAGATGCCCTGAAGTGCAGTTCCCAATGATGGTGATGATGATGATGATGATGATGATGATGATTGGTAATGCCATTTGCGTATCTGCATGATTGCTCTGAAAGGCCATGCCCCACGCCTCATCCTCGTCATCTTTTGCTGGGGCCTGTGTGACTCGCACATGGTCGCATGTTCTTGTCCAAAACGCACACGCTTTCATAGCGAGAGTAAAGCGTAGTCTCACTGAATCATTCTTGCATGGTTAGCATCCTGGCCCCGAATGCTATAGGGCTCTGGGGGCGACCCCTAGCCCTTCGCAGTCTCTCGCCAAAACGCCTACGATGCTTATCAACTTGGCGCTCATATTCTAAGCAACTCTTCAGGCACAATGATGCAATTAATGAAAACAACTGCGCAAAAAAAAATACCTGAGCAAACACTGAACAAACATGTCACCCGGCACTCGGCAACAAGCACAACCTGAACCCTCGCCTCTTGCTTCAGCCCCAAATGTCTGGCAATACCATCTACATTCTGGCTTTGCCGTGAGCACCCTGAATTATCAATTGGTGATCACCAAAAAACAAGGGGCCTCTCAATGCCCTATTTTAAGCAGTGACAAAGGAATCGAAAATCCCCACCTTCAGCCATCCCAAACATCTAATCGCCTCTCCCACCCCCCCCCCCACCCCACCCCCTGGAAAATACGCATGCTATATTGTAAAAGTTTATGATTAGGGCGTGGGGGAGTTTTACTGTTAGCAGGGACAGATCACAATATGACCCCTTTACATAACCCAAGTTCCCATTCCATGGCCACTCAATTTTCTGATCGATCCTCCATACATAGAACCCTTGAATGCTGGCTCTGCACGACAGCTGGAAAGCAAGAGGCCCCCATCAATCACCGAGCTCTGACAATGACCAGGCGCTCTCTGGGGAACTGACAGGTACAGTCTCGCACATATCTTCTATGTCATACTCACAAGCAGCTGCACACATGCGGAGTCGCAGCGCAGCATGCCCAAATGGGTGACGAGTTGTGTGATATTGCCGGGTAAAACAACGGTGGCCCAATTTCATACTGCATGATTCAATTCGCAGAAGAGACCCAGGACCCCGCCAAATCCTGAAGGCCACTCCCATCCACTCCCCATCGATCAAGATTTTGTATAGACTATAGACACCATCCAGGACACGTGTTGGAGGAGGTCTTGCCAGGTTTTCCATCGAGTCATGACGCGAGGACTTAACAGGGTAGGGCAGTAAGTTTTGATGTATAAGAGAATGCTTGGCCTGCGCCTTCCATACATTCCGTTGAAGCACTTCTAATAAGTTGTTCCTATCAAGTCCGGTGTGCATCTGGGCTCGTAAGCCCCTAGTCTAACCCCACACTCCATCCCTATAAAACAACAAATCCTCAACCATCCTCAACTCTACGTAAACCCTAAGCCCATAATATACTACAATATACTAATATACGATAATATACTATAATATACTAATATAAAAGGTTTCCAGGAATGAAGAGGGCGGCCTGAAGGTCCCCTGCACTCCGCGCCGCCACGAGGACTGAGGCCAAGCAGCAAAGATGTTGGGGCTTAGGGCTGGAGAAACGGGTGTGATTCTGTGCAAGGACTAGTTGGGGACTGGGGGTTTAGGATAGAGGCGGGATTCCATCATAGGTAATAGGAAGGACTATTTGGGATCATGCGAGTACATTGATTGTGTGTTTTGAAATGTTCCCACGTATCCCCAGCAATACTATGAACAGCACGCATCCAAATAGCAGCAGTAATAGCAGAAAAAGCACATGCTGCAAACAATGCACTGGTGATACCCAGGCCCCTCCCGAAAACTCAACGTGCCTTTTATATCAATGAAAAATCCGCATGGAAGAATGTTGCTATGAGAACGCGGGTTTGCTTGATAAGGGATTTGATCAGCAATACCTAGCGGTAAAGACTGAACTTGAAATTTGCGCTTTAGGTTGGGGTACTTGTTCAGCCCATGGGGGGCGAGATGGTCAAAGTTGACTGGAGGGCCCTAAAGCCAAAACCTGTTTCTGCAGGGTTTCCCAAGTGATGGTGGCTTGGCTTTGGTTTGGCGAGGAAGGCCCTATGGCTGCTGCGGTCTTCGCTACTTATCCCAAGATTCCTGGAACCACAGGCAACAAAGGTGCCACAACCCCCAAGCTCTTGTCCAGCCATGTTCTTACTGTGATGTTAAAATCTTTGCGATTCTTTTTGTTGGTCTTGCTACAAAGCATAAGGCGCCGCAGCTATCAGAACTCCAGAATGAATACTATTGCTATTGTTTGCTCAAGCCAGCCTCGCTTGGACTTCCTCTGTGCACGCACAGACAACACCGGAGGAGCCTCAGCACAGGTTTCCGCGCTTGAGGCAGGGACTTGAAAGAGGATTCAAGGAGCAAGCTTATGTCAAGTTATCGCCAGTCCGTCTGAGCCCGGCCTCTTGGCGCCGTGCTGCAAAGAAGGAAGCAGCCAAGAGCCCCAAAGGCAGGCGCGATGGCGAAGACGGATGGATGGCCTGCCGGAAGTGCGGGATCTGGACTTTGTGCTTCTGCGGTCCGGCATTTTTGTTGAGTTTTTGGACCGCTTGTGCTGGAAGGACCAGACAGGTCAGGGCGACAGCCTCGCCTGTCATAGGTTCTCAAGCGCCAGTACATCACTGAAATCCTGACAGTTGCAATCCCAACCCTGACATGCAGTCGATAGCCGATTGCCAGGGCCGTCTTCGCAGCATTCACCAACTGCAGCCATGGCTGCAAGAGTTGGTTGTGGATTTTCACGCCAGCACCCAAGGCAGGACTTGCATCGCAGGCGTGTCTAAGCTCAACGAGTGACTACAACAGACTGCAGTGGCGAGGGGGCCGTTGGAAGCTAAGTTTCAACATTTTTCAAACTGTAAACTGCACATCCAAAAAGCACAAAACAACGTGTAAATCCTCAAAATCCACAAGAAGTACATGTACCATGAGGATGTCGCTCCCTTAAAAAAGCTTTCGAAGCTTCTTGCCCGAAACCGCGCTAAAAGCACTCGACTCTGAGCCTGCACGGGTACTGGCACGCCCTCACAAGACCAGCGTACCCGTCTGTCCCGTTGCAACGGCCTCGGTTGTATCCATAGCTGCACAACACTCCTCTCACTGCACGGGTTGAGCAACTGCAAGGCTGGGATCGGACCCGGCGACCGGGTGTACGACCTGAGCCCACCTCAGCCAAGGCCCTGACAATGCCAGGCTCGGCTGGAGCGCCAGGACCAAACTGCGCGTCTGAGCCATGGCTCCAGGATGCGGGGAATTTGTCAGTTGAGTAGCCTGAAGGTCCAGGGCGTGTCTGAGAGCCGAAGATGTCCGGCATGGTGCTCTGGGGTTGGCTCGTGAGCTTGTGGAAGCGTGGAAGCTAGTCTGACAAGGTGTAGGGGCCCCAGGCTGCTTTTCGCACGCCGAATGCCCAATGACAATATCGAACCTACACTTTTGTATTTACCTTTGTTCCTCCATGTGCCGACCCTTCTGACAGTGAATCTCTGAAAACTTGTGTCATTGGCTGGGGACTCCCAACACAAACTCCTTGTCAAGGAAACTCATCCAATTCTGCAGCCAAAGTGAGGTTGCTATCGCTCTGATAATTTTGAAGGTCTTCAGTTCTGACAGGTACCCATGTAGTCAGTGTTCTCCACAAAGATGCCTGTCTTTGGCCCCTTGGTGCGCTGCAGGCAGCTGCGCGCTATGAGCAAATCGAAGCCGGGCGTTCGCGTGCAAGGCAAGGCACTTGCTTGCTTAGTGCTTTGTCTTGAGGGTCAAGTGATTCTCATCTAAAGCAGATTGGTGGAAGCACGGGGCGCTTAAGGTCTGGCATGCCGCGGAAGGCTGTCTAAAGCTACTTCCCTTTTCGGTCTTGAATACGAGCAAAGTCCTTCCAAGGCACGCAGGGCGGGAATGTAAACATGTAGGCGGTTAACTTTCTATTGGCTCAACTGGATCGAAGGTCCAAGCTCCCTGCATCGTGCAAGGCGCATCATCTTGCAATAGCCGTCCATGCTTGCAACATCTGGATTTTCATCGCTTACAATAAGTGCACATCCTATCCCTCAGTACCAGAAGACTCCAACCTTACTTCCAGAACTGTTCCCAGGCGCGTCCCTGACTGAGCCTCATGGAGAGATCCCATGGTCTGGAAAGCCTGGAATTGTGCATGATTCAGCGCGGGCAGTGCTAGTTAGCACAGACGATTACTACTTGAACACGCAAAACATCCTGTACTGGCACGTTCAGCTGTCTCCCTGGTGGGCCCCTGCTCCAAACTATACATTCTGGGCCACTCCTTCCTTGCAACAGCTTGCAAGGCCACCCGCACCTGTGCATGCCCACCAGTGTAGCAATCACGAAAAGAACACTGAAACAAATTATCTGAAGTCTGTGTGCGTGTGCTTGCCTAATCTGCTAGCAAGTGATTACAACAGGAGCTAGCCAGACGTGCCCCCAAGAACATGTCCGCAATCTCACATTGCCGATCATGCACCTGCGTACCTGACATTCGTCGTCCAGACCCTTTGAAGTCTAGGCCTGTAAGAGGCGCGTTAGACATGCCTTGCATCTCATCCCGGTGTCATCCCCCCTCGATCCCTACTGCAACTCGTCACTTCAGCCCCTTAGATCACACCAGACTGCCAATCCGTGGAGCCCAACTGCCTCGAAGTTGCCTCACAAATCCGTCGGGCGCATGCCAGGATATGAAAGCTATGAAGCGCCCAATTGGTGAAAGGAGCTCGCACGTGGCAACTGATACCCGGACTAATATCAACAGACTTCTGAGGCGCAAATTGCTGCGAAGAATGTTTTCTCGAAGCAGAGGCCCTGGAGCTACACTGCCAGTGTTTGCTGGGACAACTCCGGAGAGTGTCAGTTCAGTGCCGTCAAGAGAGTTTCTTGGCATCACAAACGGACGATATGCGAAAAACTATCCCAATCAAATAGACGATAAGGGACTGGTGTTGAAATGCCAAGACCCGCATGTTGGGACTTTCCGCAAAGCTGACCTCTAAGAAAGTGCTTGCAGGGGCAAGCATTAGGACAGTCGATATCCTTGAGCCGCAAGCACTCGCGTCTAAAAATTGAGAGCTGCTTGCTGCAATACAGGGGTTTGATTGCAGTAGTGGTACAGATGAGGCACCTATCGAGACATGCTCAATCAGGCTTTCCATCGAGCTGTTCAGATACTACTCAAGGCAGACGCCTCCCAAGATTCACTACCAACTGCAAGCATCTTTGGGTATTGGGACTGGTCCTGGATATTTGAAGAAGGGGTTCAGATCAAGAAGATCATGCAGGCGCGTGCGAGCTGTGTGACTTGCCTAGCCGCGTGTCTTAAGCTACTAGGTGCACATGAGCATGGCATCCTGAAGGAGCTGGCTGGGGCAAGCCCCAGCAAGTTGAGAAAGAGCAGCTTGCCTCACGCCAAAGATCTTGTTTTTGCTCCGGGTCGAAGCGCAAGCTGCTGCAATGAGGCGGCATTGCAGCCTGGTGGTATCTGCCGGTGCCAGCTGCAGATACTCGGGAGATGAGCCAGCTGTTGGCTACTCAATCAGGAGATACCATGCGCTCTCAGCTTTCCGGCCGGACTGCAGATGGTGCTAAGAATGCACAGTCCGTCAACTCGCTTCATGGGCAGATCCAACAAAGTACTTACCCCCTTGTGCCCAATTGAATTAGCAGGGTCGGCCCACACGACCATCTTTTGAATCCGTCCGTCTCCAGGAGCTGAGCAAGCATATGCTCGCCCAAACAGGCTGTTGGCTGATGTCGCTGAGCTCAAAGCTTGCACTGATGATCCAAAGAGAATTGCTCACCAGAAAGGCTACCAAGTGCAACAGCCACTGTGGGTCTGGGATTGTTCCGTGAGCTGCCTGGGATCTAAGAGAAGCTTGCAATTCCTTAAGCATGCTTGGACAACTCCCTACTGGCCTCTTTGGCTTTGGTGAGTCTGGTGACGGTGGATGACGTTGAGGTAAGTGTAGCATTAGCAGGCACTTGCGCTCCAGGCGACTTGCTCGATGACATCTGCTCATCACAGCCATAGGCAGCTCCGACTCAAATGATCCACTTTTCTGGATGAACTGAATGCGAGAACCCTTGTGGGCCCTCATGCAATCTGCACATGTCCATGGTTTTCCCCCCAGAAATGCCCAAACGACGCACCAGGTCATATCTCGGCCTTCAGAATAATGGCCTAGAAACCAAGCTGAGGGGCACCATGCGTAAGTACCTGCCTTCTTGGTCCAAGGAAGGCCCCGGTCTGCAGAAAGGCCTAGCATGGCCTAGCGAAGTCCCCATGGGGATCAGGGGGCGGATTTGCTGGCTCCCTCCTCTGGTGACATCAATTCCGCTCACATATGGAAGACATATAATTATACCTCACTCAGACTTTGTTGAGCAAACACAGGACCTGAGCCTACTCCCAAGGATTCCAAACTTAAGCTACGACCTACACCTGACTTTGCTTTTTGCTGGCCATTGTGGGATGTAACACGTGGGCCTGTTCCTTAAGGCACAAGCTTACACATGCAAGTGGAACTGTGATTCTGCTTCGTTGACATCCAGCATGTGCAGTTTTTGTAACAAAGACATATGACTCCTCTGAAGAGGGGCCTCCATTTCCAGAATTCCTAAAATCTCGTTTAAGTACCCCTGTGGCAAAGCCAAGGTAATCAAACCAATGACTTATTCTGTTACCAGCCTGCCTTGGTACTATCCGACCCTCTTCCGCAAAACCTGTTGTTTACCTTCGCATGCAAGACTGCAAGGCGGATTCGAGGAAAGAGCCGCGTCGACAGTCAGAGGGATCTGTTATGCCCAGGCGTGGGGGCTAAGCTACATGCAGCGGGAAATCAAGAGGACCCACGCAAGAAGAACATCGTGAACTTGACCCCGGAAAAGGACCGGTAGCTAACAAAACCTACCTGTCAGAATTTGATGATTGAGGTTTGGGCGCCCAAAGAGTAACCTCAACTGCCTTCGAGCCTTACTTAGATTTCCCTCATGGTCCCTTGCATGTGGTCCTATCGCACAGTGGTGATAGAGACCACCGTTCCACAAACAGAATTGCCGTCCAGCTGCAGGAACGGAACATGCAGTTGGACTCATGAGGAGGCGTTTGAGAAGGTTTATGTGTATCTGCTGTGACCAAAATCATATCCTCATTCTTTTCAGGTTACATACCTTTCTGCAAGGGATGATGCAAAATGCATAAACAGGTCGTGAAGGAATTCATGGATATTTCTGATTCCATTCAGGGGTCTCATTTTTCTCCGTCGTCAGAGGCATCGTGCACGCAACCATGACGGAGAGCAAGAGATAGATACGTTGGACACTTTGTCTCGGAAGCGAGCGTCACACATGCGAGAACTATGACAACGTCAGCAATCGGGGTTGTGGGTCTGCAATAGAAGTTCAGAAAGCCCGATGGAGAAAAAAAAAAACTTGGACAAACTCCATGAAAATCAGTGATGGGAGTTTTTCGACTGCGTCGGCAAGCTCCATAACTAGCCCGGAGCCTTACACGGTAAGGTAAGCATCATCCTGCGAGTGGAAGACCTCGGGATAGCAGGAGAATTGTGAAGGGGCTCGACTATGCCTTTTGACTCAATCTTACCTACAGTACCAGCATGTTAGTCATAGTGCACTCTAAATGTTGCCAAAGTAGGGGGCACTTGTCTCCGAAAGAGAGGATCCTCATTGTTTCAAGGCCCCTGAACAAATTCAAGGACCCGCAATTCTGAGCAATTCCAGTATAAGTCAGTGGCTGCAAACTCCATAAAACCAGGGTGGCTCATGGTCCGCAAAATCAGTTGGCATGGCAGGCAAGGCCTTGCTTGTAGCTTTTCAGGAACTAAGCGCTTCTTCAGGCATCGCAGAAACCGCAAGTTCTGAGGGCCGCGGTCATGAGATTGGCTACAACAATACCCAAATACTCACTTGAACGTGTCAAATCTCCATCAAAACTTGCTCTCTGAGGGTTTTTCGAAACTTCCCCGCCTGCGCGTTAAATCTTGGCGGCTAGCAACGAGTGAGACATGTGGAAAAAAGGCGCATGGTATACGGCCTTGGCAGCCTTGGTGGCCTCGACGTAATGTTAACCTCTTGGGAGCTTCAGAAGGAAGGATCTTAGCATTATTGCCCACTTTTCGGCCATCACTGACCATGATCAGGCGAACAGCAGATCCAGCTACCGAAGCTGTGACTGCCGCCGGCACAATATACAAGTTACAACTAAGCTTGAGGAACCCGGAGCAAACACGTGTTGAAGAAAGGTGCCATGCTAAACCTCGGTGGGAAGCGACCATGAACTTCTGTCCCTGTCGCTACCGGGCTTCTCTCAACCATTACGGTATCAGTTCTACCTCAGTTCCGAATATTTTGGCAGTGGATTCTACTAGGACTACTAGCCCATAGACGCACACTACTGCCCGCACAGCGAATTGTGACTGCTCGCTTGAAGTTACCTTGCATGCGGCTGCCATTGATGAACTACGTACGCGGAATGGGTGCTGCATCGTGAAGAGCAACGAGCATTCAAGGTCACTGTCTAGTGTGGCTGAACTATCGTGAAGGCATGCGCGTTAACGGCTTCTCATCTGAACTTCAACAAGCCTCCCTGGAATTGACCACATGCAGCCACATCGCGCGCCTCATCCCAAGTCATGAGCTCTGTCTGTACGGCATGCGACTGTCCAAAGCTTGGCAGCTTGGCTGAAGGCGCATTGAAAATTAGGTTCTGAGCTATGTGCCCGATGCCTCAAAATTGGCACCAAGCACGAGTAATCCATCATTTTGGCACAACATGGCACAACATGTATCGTAGTTCGCCAAAGGAAGAATCTCAAACAGCAACGCGACACCCAGCTCACCGTACAACTTAAAGCAGTCAGAAGAGAAAGGAAATATGTACCGCTGCCAACTTGGTTGCTGATTAATGCTACGTGAATCTCTGCGACCTTGTTACATCCAGTCCAAATTAAGCACAAGTGAGGATGCAAAATATCTTTGAAGTATAAATTTGGAGAACTCGGGCCGAGTATGCCAGGTACATGGGTTGGAGCCAGAGCTGACTTATTCCTGGGACCGGTCCTGTGATGCATAGCGAACTGCTTCACACACGTTCAGACAGTTTGATTCATTGAGTGGTTTCAGCCCGTCTCTTGGCTCATTGTGTCGGACATCTGCGGTGCCTTTTATATGGCAGCTCTTCAAGATCAGTCAGTAACGGCGCCCCCGGTCATGATCGTCATAGAATGAGTATGGTGACATCGTCATAGTTGCCCTTGTCGTCCACGTCATTTCTGTCGTCATCATCGTGTCGATCATGAACACCAGCCACCATCACCATTGTCGTCATCATCCTGGCCCTTCATCCGCCTGGCGAGGCTGCGTGACTGTATCACCTTGCCACGCCGTGGTCCAAACAAATATCGATCGGAGAGCAGTTTGGAGCGCCCAAACCTAAACTCCCACCAGTCCCGCTTTTATCCGGCGCGCTAGAAGCGGTATCTCAGTTGCAGAGAGGTGGGAGCATGCACTGTACTGGGGCGGATGGTGAGGCGGTAGCTGTCAAAACAATTTATCATGACCCTAGCGAGTAGCAGCAGTCATGGCGATAAACAAAACATGGGAGTAGGTTTAGCAATTGGAGGAAATGGAGGGTGGCTGCGAGCAAGACGAACCTTCTTAAGCACAGGCTTGCCCCTTACGGGGTTATTTTGCACGTCAATCACGATTCTGATGGGCAATCTTGCCGCGCAGACCCCGGTACTAAAGTAAAGCTGTTACAGAGTTGGCCTCCTAATCACGACCAAAACCTCTCTCACGAACCAAACTTTGCCCTTCAGTTTGTGCGCATCAGTACGCAAGCTTTCGTCAGTCGCTGGGCGTCTAAAAAATCCTCAAGGCTTGCCGACCCGACGCGCTGCGGGCAGAACAAGCCGAGGTAATCAGTTGGCTACGGCTTAGCTGGTGGCACTGCTGACTGTATCAAACACAAGGCAGCCTTTACTGACCTAAGCCTTCCCTCCCTTGACACTGAGTCTGATCTTTCCCGCGCTAGGCCACCTGCTGCTGATTTGCGCGCAACAAAGATGCTAGGTAACATTTTTGTCGCTTCTGATGTGTCCACTCCGCCCAGACCCTGAGAAGGCGACTGAACATGCAAACAGCTAGTTATTGTACAACTGCTGCCCTTACTGCCCACACCACTCCTCCTATGTCTGGAGATCCACTATAACTCAACCCACCAAAGAGACTGGATGTGCAAAACAGCTACTTCACTTACCCTGTATGGTTGCGATCCTTAGTCCAGAGACCTTCAAGGTCTTTGAAACCTGACCACAGCAGTCACAACGAGCTCTGTTCTCACTAAATATAACCCGAACCTTCCCCCAGTATAATATGCTGGTTTCCATTTTCTTTTCCTTTAGCCCTATGTTCTACTCCTATACAACCCTAATATTACCCCGATGGGTACCATCAGCACTCTTTTACATCTCTCTCAATTGCTGGGGAAGCGGGACAATTCGGATCTTTTGGCCAACACAAATTGGCAGGTCCAAAGAGACGGTATTCAGGCTGCATCGACCTATAGTCCCCCTCAAGTAGATAGAATATGGGGTATATGGGGATCTTATTATAATAAACCCAAAGCCATATTCTATCTACCTAGGCGGGACTATAGCTCACGAGCTGCATGGAACCTAGATCTAAAGATAGGCGCTTGGGCACTGAACCTGATAATGTAGAGCCTGAATGTGTATGAATAAGGCTCCGCCACTGTCTTGTTGAACAAGCTTCTGGTGCCACAAACTCTGGCTTTGGCTTAGACCCGAAAGCCGTGATCGAGATTCAGTTTGTGGGGTTGTGTGCGCTCATGCAGACCTAGCTCTCGAAGAGTTGTCAATGATAAGCATCAGTTCAGTGATCCCACAAGGAAGCAGGGCGTAGTCATTGCTTCTATTGGCTGCTGCCAAGAGATCGCCAAGAGAGCTATCTACTTCCTGCTGCAACCTTGACAATGCATTTTGACAACAAACCCACAACCCTTATAGATCATCAATTTGGGTAGGGCACTCATGGTTTAAGACCTAGGCTACAGAAGTTTGATAAGGGCAGCACCGCATTGACAATGCAGCAGATTCCAACACTCCTAAACTGAGAGGGTACAACACAGATGTGCGCGGGGTCCTTATGCAAGGACACTGCCCTCCCCTAGCTGTGGAAATGGCAGCAAAATCTCCAACCTCAATTCCACATGATCACCAGTTTCACAGATCAAGACATGGGTAAGCATCTTCGTGGTGAAGGGATTTGCGGGCGTTGCACCTGTCTGTGTGAAAGACCCCCAGGGCAGCAAAAGAATCAGTTAATTCTTGGGTACGCTGCACTGTTCACATGAAAGCTTTCTGCGGGTGTGTCTCTTTGGATCCTGACGTGGCATTTCTGAGGTCTAGCGCGGTAAGGAACGGCCTTCCCATGGAGGACTCCATGGGCTTCTCAGCTTCTCCCAGTGCTTTGTCCTGCTGTCACTTACGAAAACACTGGGAGACGCAGCGCTTCCCACTGCATGGAAGCTGTTCCTGTCCGAATCACGGTTCAGGCCACGATAGCGGAACTTGCTTGCCACAAGTCTTTCCAAATTGCGAAAAGCCGGTCGGCAGCAGTTGACGTCCGCTTCGGGACTTGGGACTACGGTCACTTGGCTTCCCGAACTGGACAGGCATGATACCAGGAAGCAAAAGACAGGCAGCTGTCGTGCTGCCTGTTTTAATATTTGGTGAAACTTAGTGAATGTCTACAAAGAGAGGGGCCCATTCACCGGGTGAATAGCCCTCATCTAAGGCGGCAAGGGAAGGTGCGCTTGCAACAGCAACAATGCTTCCAATTTCAGCTTAACTCATCACTTCTGTCAACCAGGTGAGGAACCTCAAAAACAGTCATGACAACACACTCCCAACCTTTACCTCTCAGTCTCTTTTCTAAAAGCTACTTTTTGCCCCCCTTACTGCGCCTAGCTGGTAGAAAAACCCTAGGGATAGAAGGGGAGATCACACAGAAGGCACAGAGGGTCCTACTTTGGATTCTATACTGGAGCTCCTACATGTAACCTCAAGCCAACTTGTAGCAAGCACACCTCTCCATGAGATGCCGTAGCGTCGCCGTCGCTCTGGCCACTGGGCCAAGCTAGCCTTGACTGAGCAGCTTTTGGATTTCAGATCAGGTTCTTCATAACCTTTACCTGTGGAACCCCATGAATCTGTCCGCATTGAAGGAACTGCTCAACTGATCCTGCACTCCCTTCGCTCTAATCCCCACTCCCTACAACATACGCTCGAACTTTGATCCAACATTCTAGGGATCCAGCACTCTAGACATTTGGGTCCGGTTCGTGCTCCTTTGACTGCACCATGTACAGGCTGCTAGGAAAAACCAGCCCACCCAAGTCCAATGCACACTAAACATGAAGATAGACTTGTGGAGTGGACTATGATGGGTTACTAGAAGATGACCAGGAAGATGGAATATGAAGACGGAAGGCGGACAATTAAGCAATGCGGCTCCCATACAACCCACCTACAGTCACCATCAAGTCTGCACCTTGACCTCGACGACCTATGCATACTCCTTCCTTTAAGCGGCATTCGCGAGGGTTCAGGCGCCTATGTTCCGCAACCTTAGCCTGCATGGGTTTGAGGGTTTTGGAGTTGGGGGCTCTCAAGCTGTCGTATCCTCATGGCAAGGGAGCTTACTTGTGAGGAGTACCGACTCAGTGGGCTCAGTAGGCTCAGTGCGGCGTAGGGTGGAGATGGCACTGCTGGTTTGCTAAACTCAAAAGAGATGATTGTTAACCAGCCCAGAAGCCATCAGCAAATTCAATCAAGTGGAGACCTTGTCTGAGTCCCATCAAGGCGACAATCTGTGGAAGTGGGGTATGGCTCGGGCCGATCGGGGTATGACAAGCGCTAGTGCTAGTGCCAATGCTAGTGCTAGTGTTAGTGCTAGTGCTAGTGCTAGTGCTGCTACTCCTACCCGCCCCACCACCACCACCATCACCACCACCACCACCACCACCACCACCACCACCACCACTGGTGCTGCCGCCACCATCGCCAGCGCCGCCGCCACCGCCACCGCCACCGCCGCCACCGCCACCGCCACCGCCACCGCCGCCACTAC